>JAYXIM010042134.1:0-63264 GCA_037575425.1 Anastrepha fraterculus | reverse complement strand
GTACTGACAGCTAATAATAAGTTTTAGTGGTGTGACTTTATGCATACACACAAAAAATGGGTGTTCTCTTTTGACAAATAGAATTTTCTGTGGAGTAACATCTTGCAAATTGGCTAGGGCTTACATCTACATAACAAGTTTTTCTTTTATTGTGGATGTTCATGGCTACAGGAATAAGCAGAATTTCCGAACCTGGAATGAAAAAAAAAATTGCACATTTCTTGTTGACCATATTGTATATTTTCTTTCACACAAATTCTGTTCCATGATTTTTCTAAATACCAAAAAATGCACCGTTAACAAAAAATGATCGAAGCTTAAACGTAGCAGAATTCTTTATGAATTGTGCAAGAGTTTTCACCAGGAAAAATTATCAACAATTTGAAGTGTTAATGTAGGTATAGGTATGTACATTTATCAATTAAAATAAAAAAATAAATAATTGGCGCGTACACTTCTGTTAGGTGTTTGGCCGAGCTCCTCCTCCTATTTGTGGTGTGCGTCTTGATGTTGTTCCACAAATGGAGAGACCTACAGTTTCAAGCCGACTCCGAACGGCAGATATTTTTATGAGGAGCTTTTTCATGGCAGAAATACACTCGGAGGTTTGCCATTCCCTGCCGAGGGGCGACCGCTATTAGAAAAATGTTTTTTTATTAATTTTGCTTTCACCGAGATTCGAACCAACGACCTCTCGGTGAATTCCGAATGGTAATCACGCACCAACCCATTCGGCTACGGCGGCCGCCGGTTGGTGTTCCTTAATTTGAGGTGCTTCTTTGGGGTTAAGTTCGTCTTGGAACACTCATACTGTCAGTAGCTGTTTTCTCGCGACGGCTATTAGAGAAAACTTGTCCGCTCAATTTTTATGACGTGTTCATGGTGTCGGACCTGTGCACTTTCGAATGGTGGTTCTTATTTCAATTCTTAACTGGCTTAGCTATTTTCATAATTTTTGTATAACTTTTTAGAATGACTGCACCTCGAGAACATTTGCTAAAAAGTTTGGGAGAAATGGAAAGGTCAAAGTGAAAATGAAAATGAGGCAATTTGGAAAAAAATTGGATTCGGGTCTGTTGAATCAGACGATGAGATGGGCAACTTAGTTATAAATAAACAAGGAGGAAGTAGTATTCAGTCACACTGTCGAGATAAATTATTATCAATGCAATACGAAAAAAGCCTGATTTCCTTTTCATATTCTGGAGGCATCACCGTAAAGTTAAGTCTCTAATTTGGTTTTTATTGGTATTAAGAACAAATGCGTTTAAATTAATGTACGGAGTGTTTAAACTCGTTTGTACACATTTTTTCCTTTTTGTATTTTGTTTTCTTATAATGTTGCAATATAAATGAATATTGTTTTATTGATCACTTGCCAAAGTTTCATAAAAAAACAGTTTGATTAGAAGCACAAATGTCATCGGACTTATAATTTTGCTACATGGTGCTAGTTTCACTGATTTTTTGCACTTAATTTGTAAGAAATAAATTCCACACCTCTGAATGCACACTCGTTACATACATATGCATGTATGGATATATGTTTGTACAAACTTTTTACGGAGTTTGTGCTAATAATAGTCCTTCGCCTTGTATTCTTCTTTTGAGGTCTTCTACATAGTTGACGTACAGCCTTGCTGACGACCTCTTTATTTATTTGTATGCTTTTGCTTACGTTTGCCTCTCATCTGAGGCTTCATCAAAGTAATTACTTTGTATACACGCAAAAAGCTTTGTTCTTGTACTCACTCCCACACTTCACACATGGAAATGGAGTGTGTTATAAAATTTATGAAAAACAAAATCAAAAATATAATAAAATTTGATTACAGCCACTTAAAGTCGGTAATTTATGTAAATAGAAAGTTTTTGTTTCGGTTCCTCATAGCGACGTGGAGGCCTCCGAGCGTAACCACCTGCCATACTCAAGCTTCATTCAGTCACTTACTCAGGTACAGGTAAATTTATTATTGCGTGGCTGGTCTGCAATGTGGCTTCTTTGTTGTGCCTCAATTTCTCTGAAGCCTTTCTACATTTAATTGATTTTCTACTTGATTCGTTTGTTTTATATTAACTTATCTCTGGGCTTAACATAATTTCCACCTCAATATCTCTTGATGGTTGCTGATGCACTTTGCTGAAAAACTTTTAAGCCCTGAAAGGCAGAGAAACTTTAGCGTTGTTCAGTTATTTCGTTCGTTATTTTATGTTGGCTTTTCTTGTCTGGCCTCTTAAAACACTTACCCTGAACTATGGTAAAGTAAACCAACGCGTAATTTTTCTCTGACGGACACCTGAAAATTCATATATATTAGCCGAGAGAAGAAAGAAGAAGAAGACACATTAAAACTTCAAATTGCAAACATTTTTCTTTTTAAATTAAATAGGTAAGGAAACGTTAAATTTCCTAAGTCCGTACCGAAATTCACATACTCTGGTCATTTTGGTAAAATTTGATTAGGGCGGGCTAAAATTTTTAGGAACATACAAAAAGTTCGACATTAAGAGTTATAGCTTGTCACACCAGACCGACGGGCGAAAAGTTACCAAGTTTGATTAAAATACATACACTAATTTTTCATGATATAATACTTAGTCTTGCCATAAATTATTTGACAAATTCTACAATGCATACCACGAGAACAAATCGGCAGACAAAATTCCCTTATTTTAGCTTTTATTCGTATAGATTTTCTACTTATAAATTATACTCAGTTTCGTCAAAAATTTCGCTTGTTGAGAATGGAGTGGGGAGCTAAGGAAAATCGCATCGGAGTGATTGCATTACAAAAGTGTGGCGAAAGTGGAAGTGAGATTTACGAATTGCCGAAAAAACTTGAAATTTCGTGAATGCTTGTTTACCGCACGATCAATAGTTCTTCCCAACCGTCTGAGGTGGCAGACAGAAGAAAAAGTCGTCGTCCCACGTGCAGCCATAAAAGCCGTTTGAGAAAGAAAATGCGGAAATCCCCTTAGAAAGCAGAAAATCATGTCCAGGGAAATGATTGTATCGACCAGATCCATGTCAAAACTAATTAGAGATGATCTCCACACGAAAACCTTCCGTCGGTCAACTGATCACCTTTGGACAACGCGCTTGAAGAAAATTATGCTCGACAGATGAAAGCAGCTGCTTTGGTGGCATGCGGTCAACGGCCATGAAAATATTATTTTCACAGATGATGAAATTTTTACTGTTGGAGTAGTTTTTAATAAGCAAAACAATTAAATTTATGATAAAACTTCTAAAAAAGTAAAAAATGTTGTTCCAAGGGTTCAGCCCCCGTAATGGTTTGGTAGGGTGTGTCTTGTAAAGATTTACAACTCTTCATTTCTGCGAAAAAGGTGTTAAGGCCGGGGTAAAAGTGTACCAGAAGGATGTCATAGAAGGCGAGGTGAAGCAGTTGGGCAGTACTCTCTTCAATAGAGAACATTGGATCTCCCAGGAAGTTTTCGTTTCAGCCCATAAGGCAAAAACCACACAGCAGTGGCTGAAAGACAATATTCCTGGGTTCACAGCCTCAGAAGATTGGCCACCTGTAACTCCAGATCTGAATCCATTATACTACAGTTTATGAAAGTCTCAAACAATCTTTGGTTCGAGCAGCGATGTCAATATCCATGGAAACCGTTCGTGCTGCAATAGCTGAATGGCCTAATCGTTTGAAGGCTTGTGTAAAAGCATATGATGGCCATTTCGAATGAAAGTTTAAAATTTTGGGGTCTTCTAATATTTGCATGATTAAATAAAACTAACTTCGTTAAAACAAGTATTATAATTTCATATCTATAACGGATTTAACTTATAACAGAACTTATGGCAGGATTAGATATATACATATATCGTGCGCACCGACAGTAATGGCTACATAGACTACTCTCATAATTATGAAGAATTTTATGTACATATATGTCCATATCTATCTTGATTCCTTTTCGCTGTTATATAACTACAACCGTTGTGTGAAAAAATTAAAATATCCTTGGGCACAAATGCGCAGGTATAAAAATAAAAGCCGTCAAAACATTTAATTTAGTCTTAAAATTAATTTCTTTTAACTATCTGTGTTGAGGTTAGAAAAATCAAACTCACTAAAACAGACACATTTGGCGCCCTTGACGTTTCCTGCTGGGTATATTGTATGTGCGTTGCTTAGTCGCTTTGTATGCGGGTAACTGATGTACTTACAAATGTGCGTGTGTCGCAACAACATTCTTGGCGGTTTGCAGTCGAGCTTGCTTTTGGTGCGGCAACATCCGCATTTGGGCTTTTGTTCACTCAAGAAGCTCTTCTTTGCCACTCCGGGACTTTTAACACACTTCCTTCCACTTCAGAAGTTGTCGCTTGGCTGCTTTATCATATTAGCGCGCTAATAAAAAGGTGCGTAGCAGCGAAAAACAAGTGCCGGCGTTAAGACTTAGTCTGTGATAAAAGAAGCCAACAAATATTATTATTATCAAAGGCCGAAATAAATAATAATTTCTTTTTTTTTCTCAGTTGAAACGCTCTTTTTTTCTGCAGATGAGTGATTTTATTGTATTGTTTTTACTATGCACAACGTCTTCTGTTCATGCTTTATTTCCTAGACTCAAAGTAAAATGGGTCTTTAATGTTTTATTTGCATGTGTAACATATTTTAATTCACTGACCACTCCGTGATGAGGGCTTTAATTTCTAACGTTCGCACCGCCTCTTCCTGTTTGCCCCTGGTGGAGAAGAGCGCCAATTAACTTACCATCAGCTGTATTTAGAACTTTCACAGAGCTATGAACAAACCAGGCCTCCTGGATGAAAGCCACTCTCAAGCTTTCTCTCATGAACAATCTTCACAAAATATCAGGTGTTGCTTTGGCATAGTGAAGGTTCACCAAGAGACTTTTAAGGTGCCTTGCATTGCTGGTGCTTATAGAGTGGGAGTCATTACCTGTAACAATGGCAAACAAAGTATTTATATATTGGATATGGGAATAAGTTTCCGCCCTCGTTAAAGAGGTGTTGCTGCTGATATTATTTTTGTATTCGCTGCGTGAACTACTGCGGCCGGGATGAGACGGTAGACATGACAAACTGATTTTCCTGCATGGCAACGAAAGGCCACACGTTGCTAAATCCGTCCAGAAATATTTAGAGGGACTGAATTCGGATTACCATCTGTACCGATCAATGCAGCCAGCACTTATTAAAGAGCGGTTCCCTCCTTACGAGAGCATCGCAAACTGGCTCAATGAATGGATCAAGTCAAAAGAACTCGAATTTTTCGGTTAATCGCTGACTTTCTCGAATGGCGGTGGATTAACAATTTTCATCATCGTTGCAATGTGTGTACGATACATCCATCATTTTTCCCGGGTAAGTTAAAACACTTAAACAAGAGAAAAATGTAGCAATTATGCTCGACAGATCAGCCATGCAAGATGCAATGAAGAACAGTAGCAGAACAACAAATCGAGAGAATTTTCTTTCTCCTTTTGGGCTCTAGATTGTCAAACAATGCCTGCCCACTTTGTTTTTTTTTTTTGGTGAAAGTGATAAGAGCTTTATAAGCTTAGTACACGTGTCCTTAGATCCATCATAAAGTTTATTGAGATCAGATGAAGACACACGCAATTTTTATATGTTAAAACTAATTTTCGTCTATCCGTCCATCTAATGTCACAAGCTATAAATCTCATTGTCACTGAGTTTGTCTGATGCTAAAATTTAACATCCAGCCCGAGTTAAATTTTACTAAAATTACCGCATTCAGTACTTCCATACTTGATTAGCGATTCGTTAAATTTTAGTACAGGAAAAACTTACTTGAAGCCACGTTCGGGTTTTACCATGGATAGGCTGCGAATCACGTAGCATTTATGACATTCTTTACAAGACGAGCGAACGCACAGATTCGTTGTCTTGTAGCAATTGCACTACGCGCTCCAACTTGTCTTCTGCCTTCTGTATGCATTTCGCACGTTTTTGAGCAGTAAATTAACGTAGTACTGGCCGTTCTTGTAGTCGCTTTAGTAAAGTAATCCATTAATAAACTTCGGTTGGCATCACAGAAAATTATTGCCATAATCTGCAACGCCAACTTTTGTGTTTTGAATTTCTTTGATTGCCTCTCTCGCTTTTTTATTGTCGGTTGTTCCATTAACTAGACTTATCAATAACGAGATGATGAGTTATGACTGAGTACCTTAGTTTGAGAACTTAACAAACGAATCTCATATTGGTGTGGCAAATACTAAGCTCTTTAATTTTAATAATAGTGAAGTAAATGCTTTATTTGATAACATTTCGAGTTTATTTAAATCAGCATTTTTTCTTAAAACACTCATTATCATATTTCCATGTCCCTTTGGCTACTGAAGCCATTGATGGAATTTACCACATTCTATTGATACCACTACTCAATTGTTTTAAAATATATTCCTTTGGTGTTTTCTCTGACTTTTTTGAGAAAATTTTGACTAGACACTTACTTAAAACCTTACTTTGTTGGTCTCCATACTTATTTGGAGATTCTTTGCGCTATGTAGTGATACACGGCGCGAAATGTATTACGTCATCAATCATTATTGTGACAAATATGCATAGCATATGGATACTAAGGAATACAGAATACAAAATTGCGCAGATTGAAGTTGAAAAAGAGCGTAACTTTGTTGTGGCACAAGTGTAGGTAAGGTGTGTGAGAGAACTAAGAAGGGAGTGGCAAAAAGCAAAACTTTGTCAGCAAGAATTAAAAGTTGAGTCGGCTTAAAGTAAATGAAGAAGATATTACGAAAAATTTATAGAAATAAGTTGTTGGGGAAAATCTGTAATTGCGTCAGCTCAACAGCTGATTCTGACAAATTCTCTGAGCGAATTCATTCCGAGGGGTGTCTGCCACTAACCCTGCTGTAAGTTTTGTACTTTTTTATATTTTATTTTAATATTATACTAGCAAACCCGGCCCGCTTCGCTGGGCACAGTAAAATAGAATAGATATGGTTTAGAACAGAAAAGATATGGTTTTCATATTATTTATTTCTTTATTCTTTATTCAAGCGCTTTGGCATAAACAATATTTTTTGTTTTTCTATTTCTTTTTGAGTAAATATATAATGTTGTTGGCTTCCCAACACGTGAACAGTCAACGTTTAGTTGACCATGGGTGAATACTGGTTCTTCTAAATTTATCCCGCATATTTCTAAAGTTTGTCCATGTGATTTATTGATAGTTATTGCAAATGCTAAACGAATGGGCAGTTGCAAACGCTTGAATTCAAATGGCAATTCAGGTGGAATCATTGGAATTCTTGGTATTAGAACGTCTTCATTCTTGAATTTGCCAATTAAAATAGTTGTATTATTCATCAATCGTTTGACTACTTCATTTTGTTCTTGACGTTCTTCTGATGCCGCGTTATTCCGGGCATTTCTCATGCGCCTATTATTATTTGTCGAACGACCAATATGATTACGTGATTGTCTTGGCATTTGTACTGTAATAAACATGATTGTAATTATGGTATTCTGAGATTTTAGAACATGTTTTTTTTTCAATTTTGTGGATTATATTTTCGATGCATATGTGTTTAAAAGCCCAAGTCCACATGGTCAGGATTATTTTATTTTGTTGTGATTTTCTTAAATCATATCTTTTCTTCTGAAAATTGTTGACAATTTGCATGATAAGACTATTAATTTTTTCATCAAAGTTACGCATTTTTCGTGCTCTTCTTTTGCATCCTTTAACAATTTCTTTTGTTTTTTTCATTTTTTTTTTACCATTTTTTTCACTCATGGTGTATCGTAGCTTATCGCATATGAACCGAAAAAATAAATCCACAAAACATAATTTCATTTGAACATTCGGATTTCATATTAAATTCTGAAATTTCGTAAGAAATTATTCACTTTTCCAAAATCAACTCCAAAAAAATTCACAAAAAACGTTTACGCTTCGCACTTACGTCTTCTCCTTATGGCGTCCAAATCAGAAAGAAATATTGACACATTGTAACTCACACTGTCAATTTGACAGTTCAGTTCAAAAGAACGCTGTACGCGTTGCCGGTGTTCCGAATTACAACCAAACTTTACGAAACCCATTTTCAATACTTACTTAACAATGTGTGTAAGTTTGGTTTAATTCGGTACAAAGACACGGCAGGTCTACGTTTTGGCATATATTTCGAGACCCTAGTCATCAAAAGGTATGAAAATTACCCCGTATTAAAGCACTTATCAACAGCTTTCATTTGATACCCATATTGTACATACACAACCAAAGGTTACCCGGGTCCACGTTTTGACCTATATCTCGAGACCCCAGTCACGCAGCGGCATGAAAAATACTCTGTACTAAAGCATTCACCAACAGCTTCCATTTGTTATCCATATTGTACAAACACATCCTAGGGTTACCCGGGTCCCCGTTTTGGCCTATATCTTGAGACCCTAGTCACGGAACGGTATGAAAAATACTCTATACTATAGAAATCATCAACAGCTTTCATTTGTCACCCATATTGTACAAACACACCCTAGGGTTACCCGGGTCCACGTTTTGGCCTATATCTCGAGACCCTAGTCACGGAACGGTATGAAAAATACTCTATACTATAGAAATCATCAACAGCTTCCATTTGCTACCCATATTGTACAAACACATCCTAGGGTTACTCGGGTCTACGGTTTGGGCTATTTCCCGAGACCCTGGTATCCGATTCTTAAAATTTCAAAACGCAAACCTTCTCCTCATGTGTCTCTTCAATGTGGAAAAGTTTGGTTAAATCGGTTGAGCCATTCTCCGTAAAGTTCATCACAACGCGAGAAACGGCTGAATTTTTATACCTACATATATATAGATTTTATAATAATCTTGGACTTTGCACGAGCATGGGATATGCCCATTTGTGTAGATACTAGCGACGGGAAACACATTGCTATTAAATGCCCTGCAAAATCTAGGTCTCTCTAATTTAATTACATATAGAAGTTGTTTGGTATTGTGCTGCTAGTAGCTTGCGATGCTAAACATACATTCCCGACGGCTAGCGTATATTTAGTTATCTTCAGGACCTAGATTACTCGCAATTTCTTTCCGTGCGCTTCTTTTCTTTTCCGGCTTTTCAAAATCTGTATGCATTTTGTCATAAACACATGGATAATTTTCCACTAAATCAATGAAGTTTTGGTCGTTCATTTCTAATATTCAAATTTGTATCGCAAATATCAAAATAAATGTCAAGTGTGTAACAGCGGCTTATGGTTACGGCGACACTCAAATTCGATAGATACCTACGGCTACGGTTATGGCTATGGAGTTATGGTGCAGCACCTATAGCCCAAAGTAGAGGTGACATAACCATAACGCCTTAAATTTGCTGATAGAACCAACATATGAGAAACTCTGTAATCGATTAGAGGTGACATGACATAATTCCGTAGTCATAACCATACCGTAGAGACCAATCGAAATTTGGTTTTTAGCCGTTGCATTGTAATTTACTGCATTGTGGTATACAAGTACATGTTGTTATGTTGGCAGCTAAATCTCACACTAGAACTGTTTTCAGAGCAGCCACATTATTTCGTTAAAATTAATCATCACTGATGCCTTGGCGTTTAAAGTACAGTAGATATATTTTTCACTTATATAAAATTGCTATTGGTAAAAGAGAGATAGAAGTCACACCGAACAGGAGAAAAGAATATCAAATGAAATATTT
The DNA here is from genome assembly GCA_037575425.1 of Anastrepha fraterculus. NCBI lineage: Eukaryota > Metazoa > Arthropoda > Insecta > Diptera > Tephritidae > Anastrepha > Anastrepha fraterculus. Next base: position 53,559 of record JAYXIM010042134.1, on the reverse strand, counting down.
GATTTCCCCATTAAAAAATGTTGTATATGCCATTCTGATAATGAGCATGTATTAGAGACTAATAAAATACTTGTAAATGTGTTGAAATTTTTGTCAAAAGTGCTCAGCACTGTCTTGTAGGGATTTTCTTTAGTTTCTGTACTTCGAAATACACAAATATGTGATAGTATATGTTATGTGAATATCAGCTGCTTATGGCTATGGCACCAATAATTGTTGGCATAAATATCATTATGGTAAATATTATGGTTAAGGTTATGGCGTTATGGTATGCCACCTCTACTTTGAGCTCATACTCATTTACAGTGACACCCATACGTTTTATCAGAACAAATGGTTGCTATGGATACAGTTATGGCCAAGGTATGGCACTACTAATTACAGTTAACTTTGTCGTTAAAAATTTCCAAAACTTATACTACTCGTATACATAGTTTTTAATTTTTGCTTAAACTTCCAAAAGCAGTGATTGTGTTATGTTTTTGCCTTATTTATGAAAATGAAAAAAGAGAAATCATCGTGCCAAAAAAGAAGAACAATCAGTTTCCTATCGTCTCTCGGAGTGATCAGTAGTATGGCCTGCAGTAAGTACACGTCTAGAGACCGGTTGCCACTTCAACCTACCTACCTACCAATCACTTAGAGAACGTAAGGCAATATATTAATATAATATTTATCTACTGTGTGAGCAAAAAATATGATAGAAATGTCCAAGACAGAATTTGCGTTACGACTGTCGAGCACTGAGAAGACATATTTGCATACATAACATACATATATGGGGGCATACATATATACGAGGCGCAGGCAATTGTCTTTAAAAAAATTCACGATTCACCAAATATTGGCAATGTGACAAATAATTATAAACAATAAGAAATATTGCAAGACTGACTAATTTCGTCAGTAATTCCTTAAATTTTAGATTTAGAATTTTCGTCTTGGTAAAGAAAAATTAGCTTATGGGTGAAACAGGTACGTGAAGGAAGACATGGCGGGCTTGTTCTATGAATGAACGAGACTTGATTTGAGAAATATGCGCTCGCGTTTATGAATGATTGATTATTTAAGGATGTGATGTGCTTTGACATTTGTAAATACATAAGTCAAGGTAATTTCGGCATACATACTTGTATACAGTCATTTATGTAGGAAAGGAAAAAATGGCATGGTTTACTTTTCAGCACTCTATTAAAATTTATCCCCGGCGCACGCATAGACATCACACAACTTTGCTTCACAACGCAGTCGCAGAAACAAACGAACCGCGTCTTTATCCGGGCTACATGCATGACTCAGCAACAATTGACAACGGCAAATTATTTTTGTTTTTAATTTTAGTTTTTTTTTTTTTTCTTTCAATGTAGTCGAAAAAAATGTTGTGCAATAAATTTTATGTAGTCGCTTATGACTTCAAATATTGTCGATGTTCTAAAATTCCTTACTAGCAAACCTTTCAAAACTTTATTGTACTAAAAATACCTAACAGTAAAATTTGAACCTTCTCATTTCATTAACATTCCCCGCTGTTATTAATTTCAAAGCAATAAAAGAAAATGTTAATGCACATTCTCTGATAACAGCAACAAATCTGGTTTTCGAACTTCGAACTCTCTGTTAAGTTCACCAAGTTCCGACAACCGCGCGTGTATAAGAGAAAGTGTCTTGCTCTTGTCTTCACAACAGCGCAGGCTTATCACAAAGAGCAAATGTGCAAATGAGAGATTTCAGAGCGAATTACAACCCAATATGTTTCAAGTATGCGGCGATTTCGTAATCAGGGCAGGTACTTGCTCTAGGAAAAGGGATATCAATACCGCGTAAAGTCAATCGGAATTTAAGAGAGCCGCATAAACTATTCTCTCCTCTGGTTTATTATTTTACATTGAGCGCATGCTTATCACTCAAACTCCCTTTGCGAGCAATGGCAAAGGAAGACGAAGGTGAGTGGGAATGCTCAGTGGAAAGTAAAACTAATGCTCTCAGAATAATTCGACTTTTGAGCAACAATGAACAATGCGAGTTGTCATCATGCAAATAATGCTAAAATGTGCAATTCATCTAAGTGCAAGTGCTCATAAATTTAGAATATTTTATTTGCAAATAAATGCCAGCGGGACATATACAGACATACCTCTGCATACTAGTTACATATGTACTAGGGTCTTGCTAGAGCTGTAAACTGTGTCGTTGCACTTCGAATTCAATGAAGTTAAGACATTTCAATTTTAATTTATGCAAGAAATAAACAATAGATTTGTTATATTATTTGAGAAATTTGTCTATGGCACACAGTCTGAGGGAGTTATTTGCTTTGCATATTTTTCGTTTACTTGTGCGAATGTGTCAATGACAGTGCATGTTCTTAAAATTTGTTTTGTATTGATCATATGTAAGTGCATTTGTGTATTTTATATGTTTTTCCATTACTTCTTTAACTTTCACCTTACAGTAATAGAAATTTTACGCAACATGTATGTACATACATAGATAAATATTTGACCCACATTCTTTGTACGAAAATGCGAAGGTTGGGAATGCAAAAGTTAGTACGTCATATGACAGCTTGATTATTTGGGTCATAAGGTTTTGCGGAAGGTTAGGGTTCCGCTTGCGATGCTTACACATACGGAAGCTTGAAAATGTACACATATAATATTATATGTTGGAAAGTATTATACTTATATATAATATGTATATGGGTATATGCACCGTTTTGACAATTGTGTGTGTAAATATCGCTTTATAAAACTTCGACTAATGCGTGGTTCCAGCCCAGAGAAAGTCATAAATGTAAATATCTCCTCAATTTTGGGAACGATTTAAATTTTCAAGTTTTTACATTCAACCAAGTAATCAAAGCAAAAAATGCATACATGCTGATTTGACTTTTCATTTGAATGCATTGATTGAAAATTTTCATTATGCGTAACAGAAAAAATATTAATTAATCGAATCAGCCTACTAACACATAGAAATCACTTCACATAAAGCGTTTTTCAATAGGTGCGCTTCAACTTTTTTCCGATAGGGAGGGCGTACGACGCAATATTTTTTATTTTTCGCTTGTCATTTGTAAACTTCATTAGTATACATTTCATCATGGAACGCTACACACTTGAGCAACGATTGCAAATCGTGCAAATTTTTTATGAAAATAATCGTTCTGTTGCTGCTACTTTAATCTGTTAATCCACTTTAATCTGTTAATCCACTCTCATTCTGTTAATCCACTTTTCCAAAACTTTGGTGAAGTATTTTTTCTCTATCTCGCGAATGCTTTAAAGAGCTGAATCATAATTGATTGCTCGCCTCCAACGTCATCGCATCACCACTCTGAGGTGACCAAGTGACATCACGAGAATAGTTATGGCATGATATGTGTGGCATAGCTAGTCATCCTGATAAATGCATAGGTCATTCAAGTCCAAGTCTTCAATTTCATGCCGCAAAATGTCATTTATCATGTTGAATGGAATAGCAATTCCAGCAGCAAAGAAAAAATTTCCAAAGATTCTTCCGCTCCAAAATTACACAAAACTTTCACTCTCTGAGGACTCATTAGCTACTTAACGTTTAATACGGGCTTACTGATCCCATGGGTAGGTTTGATACTGACTTTAAGTCAAAATTTCCCGAACGAACGAGCTGTCACTGGCACTAATTCATCTTAGCTGTTACACAGCATGCCCTGTTACCCAGCCCAACAAAACGGTGTTCTTTGCTCCCCGGATATTGAGGACAGTGAAGCATTCCTCAACGAGTTTGGATATTATAATGTAAGACTGCAGTTTACATAAGGCTTCCTGGCTGTCTTACCAAATGGTGATACTTTCGAAGTTTTGTCACTTTGGATTTCAACTTGAATGACCTTGAGGTAATTGTCTATAGATATTAATCTTTTAAAGTTCGACCCAAAGACACCCGTACCAGTCCTTCGACAAATATATGTGTATGTACAGTGTATGTGTTACCTGCCTCCTAAAGTACCCAATCTGAAATAAATATCAGTAAATTTCTAGAAATCTTTATCACAAGAGTTATAGCATCATGCAAATGTGGCACTGAACTATTTCTGAACTCCTCTGAGATTTCTATATGTCCTTTGAAATTTCCGATCCTTAGGTTGGAAATATTATTATAACTTAATGCTCCTTAATGCACAGCTATTGCGACACAAACCTATCGTAACATTTTATTTAATTTAGTTCTTGCATTTCCTTGCCAAGAAGCAAAGCAAAGGAAGTACATATAGGCTATGGTTTTATAAAAGTAGTAAATTTCCAGTAGATCGTTCTGGCCAATAGTCCCCTTCTTTGCCATTCGCATCTAGATAAGATGTCCAAGTGAGGGCTCTGTCAAGCACCACACGCAGAAATGTTGCGTCCTTATAAAAACTGTTCCTCGTACTCTCTAAAGTCGATTCTAACATAGATAGTTTTCTTCTCCTCGTGAATGATGCAAGGATGGTATTTTTCAGATTTATTGAATGCACTTTATTGGCGCACCATTTCTGGGTGTTTTGCAGAGCTCGTGAACTGAAGTTCGATATGGTTTCCTCATGCTGATTAACAAATCTTCCGCATAACTTTTTATCAATATCTTCGTTATTCAGCATGTGTAGGAGCTCATCTTTAACCAGGGTGCATGGAAGAGGCAACGATTTGGTGGCCGTTGAGGTGGCCACAGTTCATTAATTTTTTTCTCTTAGTTCCATGCTCATTTTTCTTATCTTGAGCATGAACAACACCCAGCGACTAGTTATTTTAATTATGTCCCTGCTCAGCATGGCTTGTCGTACTGCTTGATAAGACGTATTGCCAAAAACTCCCGAGATGTCGGTAAAATCGCGCAGCGTTAATTACAAGAGAATTACATACATCAACTGCAAATAGGATAATTAAAAGCCACCCATGGGAAAATAAAGACAATCTATATTTTCATGTCAGAGTCAGCACGCACCACAAAATTGGATTTGACCATGAGGGTAATGCCTCATTTACTTATTCAACATTTTTATCTTACCGTAGAAAATAATATGTGACCGCTAAATGGTTTCCCATCTTACTTCTTGTGTGAAAAATTATACATTATAATCTGCAGTATAATTTTTATATTCATTTGGCATATTTTCTTAACCGTCGTATGAAAATAAAGAAACATAACTGTAGTTAATTATAAAAAATAAGGATTAGCATGAAAAAGGTGAAATTAAAGATCCAGCGGCTACGATGGCTGGGTCATGTGGTCCGAATCTATACAGACGCTCCGGCTGTGAAAGTATTCGATGCAGTACCAGCTGTTGGTAGCAGAGGAAGTGGAAGGCCTCCTCTAGTTGGAAAGATCAAGTAGAGAAAGGCTTGGCTTCACTTGGTGTGCCCAACTGACGCCGGTTAGCACGAGAAAGAAACGACTGGTGCGCTTTGTTAAACACGGCCAAAATCGTGTAAGCGGTTATCGCCCCAATTAAGAAGAAAAGAACGATCAATTAAAATCGAAAACAGTGTAAAATTTACATGAAGCTGGGATGAAGGTTAGGTAAATTCCTATCAGTTGACTTGTCACAAGGCCTTTAACTGCATTTATCTGCTTTTCTAAAATTTTTTTTTAGTTTTCATTGCAACTGGCAATAATTTTCTGTTCGTTTCTCTTTATCGTGATCCTTTACACCTTACATCCTGCATTACTGTGTTTCCTGTGTTGCTTTTCACCCTCTAGTCCATAGCCCTGATTTGGTAATTTCTCAACCAATTGTTTTAAAGACATTTTTCGTTCGAAAGTTTTATGGTATTTTTCTTTCAAGCTTTAATTTCACTTTTTCTTATAACTTTTTGCAATAAACTTCTATACGAGGTGTGTTCAAAAAATAAAGTGAATTTTCAAATTTCGCGAGCTAAGCACATTCGTCTATCGATTATTATGTTTTTATGTTTGTACACCCGTCTGGAAGATATGTTCATGGTTTTAGCAATATAGCATTTTTAGTTTGTTTGTGAAAGGCATAAATTAGACAAGTGTTTTGCGTGTTTGGCGATTTTCTGCTATCGAAAAAAATGGATAAAAAAGTTGCAGCAAATTTTGTGTAAAAAATGGAATTAAGTACTCAAAAACCCTTGAAATGTTGATAGTGGCATTTGGTGAGAGTACTCTGAGTCAAAAGAATGTTTACAAGTGGTACAAGCTTTTCACAGAAGCTTGAGAAGATGTGAATGACGACGGTCGCTCTGGACACCCCAGCTCATCAACAACCGATAAAAATGTGAAGGAAGTGAAGAAAATTGTTATGAAGAATCATCGAATCACAATTAGAGACCATATCGGGTGGATCATGCTATGCAATCTTTCGGAAATTTTGGGCATGAAGCGTTTTCGTTCCAAAATTGCTGATTTTTTACCAAAAATTTGAGTAACAGAGTCATAACTGGTGACAAATCATGGGTATATGGTTATAACATCGAAACTAAAGTCCAATCGTCCCAATGGAAGAATCCAGGAGAGCCAAACCCAAAACAAGCACGCCAAGTTCGACTAAATGAAAGGTTTTGCTCACTGTTTTCTTCAATTACCACGGCGTAGTGCATTAAGAGTTATTACCATAATAGGGAGTATTATCTCGAAGTTATGCGCCGTTTGCGTGAAGCAGTACGAAAAACCGCCCGAAATTGCGGAAAAAAATGCATAACTTTTGCGTCATGATAATACTCCTGCTCACAAGACTTTGGTTGTGAAAGATTATTTTGCCAAAAACAACACCGTTATCATGCCTCAGCCACCAAATTTACCAGAGTTAGTCCCCTGCGACTTTTTCCTGTTCCCAAGATTGAAGAGACCCATGGAAGGACCTCGTTTTGCGACAACTGGGGAGATAGAAACCGAATCGCTGAGAGAGCTCAAGGACATACCAAAAAGTGCATATCAGAACTGCTTCGAGGATTGGAAAAAACGCTGGTACAAGTGTATTATATGTATCTAAAGGGGAATACTTATGGGAAAAATGAAAATTCACCTTATTTTTTGAACACACCTCGTATTGCTCTTTTCAGCAATGTAGGTATACTTTTTTTTTATTTCACATCATCCCTATTGCGTTGTTCCAACTTCATTTATGTACATATGGACACACCTATATAAGTACTTTGAATGCACCCTTCATTTGATTATTCTAATTTTCGAGTCCATATTTTTTTTTCTATCTATGCAGTCTTAGGAAGGTTTTTTCAGCAAACAAAGATTAAGAGGATACAATTCTGCCAACAGTAGAAATTTATCTTTCATGTTTTAGTTCTATTTTCATTCATACATGATTTTTTGGATTTTCAGCTTTTCTCGATTTCCATGTTATCTTTTAAAATTCATGTAAGCAATAGCCGTAAATGTTGGAAAATATATCTCTTATTGACTTCTCGTACATCAAGGTGTCATGTTGCTTTGCTATTTTTTTTTTTTTTGTTCATTTTTCTGTGTACACTCATGGGCAGTCGTCAATCAATGCCAGTTGGAGTTAATTACTATTCTAAAAAAATTGTTTGTACCCAATGGATAAAAGCGTTTGTCGGTTTTTATTATTAATATATGAGTAAAATAGCTCTATTTTGATAGAGTCAGTTTCGAAAAAACACATTTTGATAACGATTCTTCTGGGATAACGACTCTTTCTTGGATATATGAGAGAATCTCTTTCTATTTATGTGAGCATATTTGGTTGTTGCTAGTTTCTATAAATTATCGACTTGCAATTAAATACATACATATTAAAACAATAATATAAAGAGTTTTCCAATAAGAGGTGCTATTTTGATATTCAAAGAAAATTGCTATTTTTTAATATAAATGATCGGATGTTCATTTCATTATAAAGAGAAAGGTATGCTGTTAATTTTTTTTTTTTTTGAAATTCGGGACACAAGGTTTATGAATGGCCCCTTACATAGATTTTCAATTTAGTTAAATTACAATTTCCTTGCAGCATTAAATTTTCATCTGTATTTACTAACTAAAAAAGTCTAATATTTACATAAATTACTTTTTAACATAAAATAATTAAGTGAAGTTTACTTTTTATATATTGTATTTTTTGATGTCAGCAATTCTATTGGAATCTATTAGTTCGCGGCCAATCTCAGCCATCACTCGCTCAAGTTAGTAAGTAAACAAAATCAATTTGAACTTAATATGAACATAGGAAGAAGAAAAGCCCTTTGTTGGCATAACTGAAGTAAAATCTGTTCCCCAAGTTAATCTGCGTTGGTTATTAAAATTCCACAAAAAAAAAATTATTTTATTTTTTATTCTTTCGTTTTTAGATGAAGTTCTCATTGCATTTGACATGTGGCATTTCGATTTGCTTCAGTGCATTTAATAGGTCAATATGGTAGTTTTGAATAAGAAGCAGATATGTATGATATATGTATCCAAGTATATTCAAGAGTATATGTCTTTAAAAAAATAGTGCGGATTAAGAGTAATATAGTTACCCTACTGCTTTAAGAATAAATATGGCTTGACCAAATAAGTCTGAATTTAATTATAATAAAAGAATATATAGGCACTTTTAAAACGAGTCGCCTGTTGAAACTGATTTGATCTGATCTTAAAGATATGAAATTTCCGTTATGACTGATGGTTTCGTTCAGGGACTGTGACTTAGAGGCTTGTCTATAAAATATCTTGCGACTGTTATTTTTTAAGTTGTTAGCAAAAAGTTAAAAAAACACTTAATTTATTTGTATATATGTACATAATACTCACACAATGAAATTCAACGCAATGTAGTAATTTAGGACTTTTATTTTTGCACCAGAAATAAAAGTATTATATTTTTGTAACAGAAAATTTAATTATTTTTAAAAGGTTCATTTGACAACTTTTATATTTTAGTAAATTAGTATTAAAACACACACAACGAAATTATTTAAAAACAGATGACAAAAAACGCTCTTTGGGCAGATTATATAAAACCCATTTTCACTAATAATAGCAGATCAATCATATCAATAAAGTACCCCTTCACAATTGCTCTCCTGTTCCGATAAGTGAAAATGAAATCGAAAGGACTATTAAAGATATGAAATCAAATAAAGCTACAGAACCTGATCAAATTCCATCTGAAGGTCTGAAACTTATAAGCGACGAGAAACTGCAAATCCTTGTTAAAATTTTCAATCATGTATATAATACAGGCATACCTATATACTGCAGATTGGCTGAAATCAACTCTTTATTACTCTTTCGAAAAAATCGATTGCTAAGTACTGCAGTGAATATAAACTGATACATAAGACTAATGAGTCACGCTCTAAATATATTTCTTAAAGTTCTATACAACACACATAATACTAATACAAGAAATACAAGAACCATGGGTATGTCACAAGCGTATCTGTGGTCTAGGTGCTATGTCGTGGGGACAAATACTTCATTGTGAAGGGAATGTGAGACCGCGAGCATGTACTATCATGCCGAGGTTGATCAAACACAAGATGTTAAAAGAGTTATGCTCCGGAGATATCGTTGTTGCAAAAATAAAGTACTAGAAGAATGGGAACAGTGTCGAAGCTATTATAGTTCCAATAATCTGGGACTAATAGTGGGCTGTGATGCAAATTCACAGAACATTGTATGGGAAAGCAGCAAATGCAACCCCAGTGGCTCAAGTTACTGGATTTTATCCTGTCATCCGACTTAGTCATTCAAAACACTGGTAAAAAACCAACTTTTGTGATCAAGAGGAGACAAGAGGTGATTGATTTAACACTTACCAATAGGTCAGTTGGAAATCAAATCAACCGATGGCGAGTTTTGGATGAGGACTCTCTTTCTGATCATGGTCTTATCGAATTCCGACTGGGAATTGATACAATATCAATACCTTCTGGTAGGAATCCTCGGAATGTGGACTGGGACAGGTATGGTGACCTTGTAACAGAGCGATTACCAAACCTGAAAGAACTCAAATCAGCAGAAATGATTTAAGATGCTTTTAAGAAATTAGAAGGTACCTTAATAAAATGCTTTGAGGAACTGTGCCCACTCAGGCATAGTAGACAGGGAAAAGCGGTTCCTTGGTGGAACCCTGAACTGTCGAAGCTTCTTGTACGGTCCAGAAAACTTCTTAATAAGGCCTTAAAGACCCAACCAGAAGAGGACTGGGCTAATCATCGACTTACACAGAGAGAATATAAGAGAAAAGTACGGAAAGCCAAACTTGAATCCTGTAGAAATTTCTGCAGTAACGTCGAAGAAATTAGGGAAGCAGCGAGACTTTGCAAGGTCCTTCATCTAGACCGCTCAGTAAGGCTGGATTCCATTCGAAAACCTGATGGTTCATCCACCATTTCCAAATCGGAAACGTTTAATACTCTACTTGAAACCCGGGTAGTAGAACTCTCTCTGAAGTAGAGAGTGGCCTGCACATTAACTGTAGCAACGGTGGAACCTCTGGGTACAACTGGTATATCTCTAGTCGGATAGTGACAAAAAACTCGATAAGGTTTTCCTTGTCTTCCTATGAGAACTTCAAGTCCTCTGGACCTGCCGGAATATATCAAGCTATGCTTAAATAAGGAGGAGACAGGCTGATTGAAGCCTTGAAAAGGATCTTCACAGCCGGTCTTGCATTTGGTTATATACCATCCCAATGGCGACGCGTAAGAGTAGTATTTATTCCGAAACCAGGAAAAGATGACTATTCCCTAGCAAAAAGTTTTAGACCATTCAGTTTGACATCGTTCGTGTTGAAAAGTCTAGAACGAGTGGTGGAGAAACATATTCGAGTGGGGGTATTGCCTAGAAGTCCACTTAGTAGAAATCAGCACGCTTACCAAAGTGGAAAATCATGTTAATCAGCCTTACACGATCTTGTTAGCAAGATTAAAGCCGGGCTGGAAGCTAACGAATACACAATGGGCGTGTTCGTGGACATTGAGGAGGCTTTTGATAATGTCACTTTCGGCTCAATATGTTCTTCTGCCGAACAGCACTGAGTTAATCAAACCATTGTAAAATAGATATATTCCATGCTCTCTGAGAGGCTGTTAACCGCTGGTGAGAACAGTAACGAACTAACCACCGTCAGGGCCAAGCACGGATGTCCACAAGGGGGTGTTCTTTCTCCGCTGCTGTGGTGCTTGGTCGTAGACTCTCTAGTGGCGCAGATGCAGGAACTCGGTTTTCATGTCCAAGCATAAGTTGCCATCTGAGCAGTATCCACTGTTTTTGGCACCTAAAGACGACCCACATCTTCATTTGGAAGGAAATTTGATGTCAGATCTCCATTGCGAGAGCAATGGGGCAATCCAGAATGCATGCAGTGAGGTTTGACGGATATTTTCTTTACCCATGGGTCCAAAAATGAAATAGGGTCTGGAGCCGGATGATACTAAAACGATAGTAATAAGTATCACTATGCTATGGGGGAAATGATAACTGTTTTCCAAACGGAAGTTTTTGCCATCCTGAAAGTAGCCGAATGTTTAAGGAGATGGAGCGGGAAACAAATTGGAGTTTTCAGTGACAGCCAGACTACACTGAAGGCCCTTGAGAACGCGAAGCAAACCTCAAAGATTGTTCAAAAATGTAAGAAGAAGCTTAATTCTGTCGCAAGACAAAACAGTCTTGTATGGGTTCCAGGACACTCCGGTGTTCAAGGAAACGAAATTGCCGACGAACTGGCCAACCGTGGATCAGCGGTTCCCCCACAAGGGCCAGAGCCAATAATCGAAATCAGTTCCGCAGGAATTATGAATTGGATCAGCGATTATGTAGGCAATCTACATAAAGAGCGATGGTCCGGTGTACAACGCTGCAGAACTGCCAAGTGTTTTGTGAGAACTCCGAACAGAAAAGTGTCAAACTTTTTACTAAAACTTAGAAGGCAAGACGTTCGGTTGATAGTCGGTATAATTACAAGACACAACTCATGGGGTCAGCATATGACCACCATTGGAATCATTGAGGGCCCAGTGTGCCTGTCATGCTTGGAGGAGGCGGATAGCACTGAGCACTTTCTCTGTGAGTGTCCTGCCTTTGCTAGAGCACGGCTACGAGTTTTTGGTTCAGATGTCATGAGAATGAGTAATATTCGTTCTTTAAAACTGGAGGATATTTACAGATTACAGAATCTGGAAAATTCTCACAGGACTAACTATCTCTATCTCTGTCTCTATTCTTTCCTATCTCTTTCTCTGATACTTTTCTCCTTCCCTCCTTGACTATCTACCCCCTTTCCAGAGCTTTAAATACAATGGGCTTTTAAGCCTGAGTGTTTTAGGAGCCACCAAATCTCCTGGTGCTCCTTGGCTCGACTTTTTCAAATTTCAATTTCAATTATCTACACAACAGAATTTACAAAAGTGCGAAGAAGCAATAGGAGAAATGCAATTTGGTTACCGTGGACAAATGGGTACAAGATAATCTTTATTCTGTGTCCAGTTGCTTCTTGAAAATTGTAGAGACGTACAAAGAAACGTCTTTCTATGTTTCGTAGACTACGAAAAAGCATTGACACCGTGTAACATGACAAATTGTTCAATATTGTAAGATCTCTTAATATCGATAAAAAGGAAATCCGAGCAATTGAAAATTTATATTACCACCAAACAGCGAATATTGTAATTGATGGTGACCGCACTGAAGACATACCGATTTCGAAAGGTGTTCGACAAGGCTGCATATTCTCTCCACTGCTCTTTAACATTTACTCCGAAATAATATTCCAGGAAGCATTCAGGATGGCATCAAAGTAAATGGCGTCATTATAAATAACATCAGGTACGCCGACGATACAACTCTTCTATGTGACAGCTTGGCTGGCCTTCAAAAACTGCTCGACTCAAAACTACGGACTCAAAATCAACATCAGCAAAACTAAAAACATGGTTGTTAGCACAAAAAGTTCATACAACACTTAATTAACAATCAACAATGCTCCTGTAGAAAGATAAATAAACTTAGATACCTTGCTTGCCTTCTCAACGAAAACTGGGATGTCTCAACAGAAATAATATTATGTCGCGTAGAAATGGCAAGATCCGCATTTCTTAAATATGCCAAAGTCCTAAAATGTCGCGACATCAATCTTCGGCTGAAAAGCATTTTGCATTAGCATTTGAAATGAGGCTTCTCCGGAGATTGCTCAAGATACCAAGGACCGACCACGTTTTTAATGAAGAAGTGCTGCGAAGAGTTCACGGCGACAGACAACTACTCATGTGCATCAAATGAAGAAAACCCTCATATTTGGGGCATATTCTACGGAACCCGAAATATGAACTGTTGCAACTCATATTGCAGGGCAAGATTGAAGGAAGAAGAGTTATCGGACGTAAGCAGTTTTCTTGGTTGAGGAACATAAGGGAGTGGACCTGCATTCAACGTGTGGGTCTTGGAAGTAGCTAGACACCGCGAATTATTTTCAAAATTTATATTAAAAAAAAAGTTAAGGTAAATAATGTTCCTTTATATAAATATGACTAACTAAATTTTAATATACAATTCACCTATTTATTTTTTCTTTCCCTTTTTCTTTATAACTGCAATATATGTATTTCATTTGAAGACATTTTGGACCACCCTAACTCTTTACCTAATTCATGCAGTAAAGCGTTGAAAAAAATTGGTTCACGGTGGAAATGGCTTTATTAAATTATCAATAAGACATATAAAAATGGACAAGTTTTAAATTTCGGTTTTTTTAACGGAACAATATATAAAAACTAGTTGTAAAAACAATTTAAAAGCCGAAAAATTATTACCCGTCGAGAAAGATGAGTATATACTCCTCGAAATATTTTTTTTTTTTTGTCAAAAAGTAATTATGTTTTACTCTGCTATGGTTTTGAAAATGAATCACTCGAACTTCAATTATGCTTTGTAACCCACTTGCACAAAGTAGTTATTCAGGTTATTTCGAAATGTCATAAAACCATAGACAATTTGTTTGCGTTTAGTTATTGCTAAATATATATTTGATGGATTGTAATAACACATATACCCAATATACCCATATTTCCATGTAAAATACCGAAAAACTGTGCATCATTTGAAAAAAAAAAATCAAAAATAGGGGGACTAGCATGAATCAAAGCAAATGTAATGGCGTAGATATATGTATGTATGTAGGTATGCTCTGCTCTATTCAATCCATTGGAATTTTTGTAGTAAATGCTGAAAAATGCTACATAAACTTTTGATATAGTTTTTACCTTGTATTCTGCGCTTGACTGTGCTTGACTAATATTATGAATATTATTGTAAATAAAATGATATTTGCGGAGCTGAACAAATGTAAATAAACAGATAAATCAGATATTTGAGAAGCAGGGCATTCCCGCGTTTCTATATGTTTATTTTTATTTTTTATTAACGATTCTTATTAATTCTTTAGGAGCACTGTACAATTGCACCTGGTATATATTATATAAAACGATACTAATAAGCAATTTTTATATGAGAGTTTAACTTGTTTTAAGAAGCTACCGTTATGCGTTTCAAATACACTCAAGAACAGTTCAGCCGAAATAAGTTAAATGCTGCATCGCTGGCATAATTTTTTAGTCGCTGTTTTTAAGATATGGCAAATGTCTTCACTACCTCAGTCACAATTGTTACACCAAGATCAAGATGAAGTTCGCTATTCTTTATATAATATGGCGCATTTACCATGCCCCGTAGGATTTTGTTTAGCAGACTATAGAGGGGACGTACTTTTGGATGGCGCATCTACAGAATTGTATACCGTAAGTCCAAACCGGTCATAGTGTTTGTTTATAAATAAGTAGTTTGTTGCGGGTTGATAAGCTTGAGCCCGTGCCAGTTGGTAATATAGCTTATTTAGTTTTAAGTCAAGTTCTTCTCGTTTTTTCTTTACATGAGCATTCCAGCGCAGTTTTAAATTAAGTCTTATGCCCAGATATTTTGCTTCTTCGACAAATGGGATTATCGACATTCGACGTTCGTGCATGTGTAGACTTAAATACATAGTAAAAATAATAAGAAAATATTACAAATGCGACAAATCTCGAATACCCTTAATGTAGGCAAAAGAACTTTTATTACATTTTCATACACATACAAGTTTTATAATTACTTTTTTAACATTACTTAAAGCTTCCGTCATACACTGGCATAGGTATATGTATCTATCCTAAAATAAAAGTCCAAACATAACTGTTAAGAAAAGCATAAAAAATATATGTCAAAAAAATACTCTAATCTCTGGTGCAAAAATTAAAGTCTGTAAGAGTAATCGGTAGACAATATATAAAATAAAAAAATGTAAATAAAAAAATACTTCACAAGAAAGGTTTTCACAAAACAAAAAAATATTATTTTAAGTCTCCTATACAAATTAACCCAATAGTGGTCAAACAAATCAAATTTAATAATAATAATAATATGAACATATTCTCATACATATTCGTAAACGCAAGTATGGTTGTGCGCTGAAAAATACATATGAATACATATGCGCTTACAAATTTGCATGTAAATACTGCAGAAGATCCGCAGCAAAGGCAACATATACCGCAAAGCAAATAAGGCAAGTACTCATTCGCATTCATACACACATCGAGGCAAGACCAACATTAATGTAACATAAAAATGCAATTAATGCAAAGTAGCATCAACAACGAACCAACTACCACAGATTTATTGTGCTGTCTGAGCGCCAAAGCACATGTGAGTGTTATAACGAGATGCTTGTCATTAAATATAACACTTGGCCATACTTTACGTTGGCATTGCCAGCTTACAAACGGTTTAGATACAAATTGTATTCTATTAGAGGTTAATTTTTTTACAGAACCGACATTGCAAAAGAAAAAAAAAAAAAATCGTTGAAATATGTTACTGCTGCTCATTTAACATTTGGTCTTTAATATGCAATAGGAGGAGAAATGTTATTGATCCGTTGTTGATTCGAAGCTACGTTCGACATATGTACAATTTGTCTGGCCCATTTACATACAAAAACTCTAAATATTTTACATTTTACATCAGATTTGTTGTTGTGGAATATGCAGGAGCCACATTGTTCTTTTGATTAGGACGCCAGGTACCAGATGGAATTGATTCGAGAGAACTGATTATGAGAGCAGAATTGGGACGCGAAATAAATTCATTCCAAGTGATTTCAACGACTGAATTTGTCCTTAGATCTCTCATAAAGCGCGTAATATTCATTTAGTTGTCCGTTTGTAGCATACTTGTAGCTATATTAGGTGTAAAGCTTAGAATGGAAAGAAAACATATATTGCATAGCGCCACAATAAATTTTGACTTAAAGACGATATAACAATTCAAACGAAACTCTCTAGCAATTTTGTGGTTTGCGAAGCCCGTGATGTAGTGAGCCAAAATTGAAGTTAACAAAAAATTTCTTCAATATCTTTACTGACAAGCAACGTTTCCATGCCAAGTAATCTACGCATTGTATTTTGCTTTGGTTTTAAATTTTTCGAAAAATTTGTTTATTTATTGACTTGAGTATAATACGAAATAAGCTAAAAGAATTTTGAAAAACATTTAATAATTTTTGAAAAATATGATATACAGTTTTTAGACGCAAATGTTTTCGCTTCTTTTTATCACTTTAATACATTTTATTTTTTTTTATTTTTTATATACATAATTAGCGCGAACACCCTTTTTTTTGGGTGTTTGGCCGAGCTCCTCCTAATATTTGTGGCGTGCGTCTTGATGTTGTTCTATTGAGTAGTCGAAAAAGTCTTTTCGTATTTTGTCAATAGATGTCGTTGGAGTCATCTATCTCCAGTGCTACCAATCACATTGTGTCATATCATATGGTGTTAGAAAGGTGACATTTTAAGCTTCATTTAACCGAAAAAAATTAAATCTGACGAAGTTGAAAAGTTATAGCTGCTGAAAAATGAGTGAAAATAATGAAGAAATTCGCTATATTTTGAAATTTTTGTATAAAAAAGGGAAGAATGTCACGCAAGCCACCAATGAAATTTGTGAAGTTTACAGAGACGATGCTGTGTCAGTTCGTGTAGCACAACAATGGTTCGCTCGCTTCCGTTCTGGAAATTTCGATGTGAAAGATGCACCTCGCTCCGGTCGACCTATCGTTGAAAAAGTCGATGAAATTATGGAAAAGATTGACCAGGATTGTCACATAAGCTGACATGACATCGCCAAGGCACTAAACATTCATCGTCAAACGGTTTTGAACCATTTAAAAAAGGCTGGTTAAAAGAAGCTCGATGTACCACATGAATTGTTTGTGAAAAATTTAATGGACCGAATTAACATCTGCGATTCTTTGCTGAAACGAAATGAAATCGAACCATTTCTGAAGCGAATGATAACAGGAGACGAAAAGTGGATCAAATACGACAATAATGTGCGAAAAAGACCATGGTGCAAGGGTGGTGAAGCTCAACAAATGGTTATGCTGTGTGTTTGGTGGGATTGGAAAGGAATCATCCACTATGAGCTGCTCCAGCCTGCTCGAACGATTGATTCTACACTTTACTGTCAACAACTGATGAGATTGAAGCAAGCAATCGAAAAAAACGGCCAGAACTGATCAGCAGAAAGGGCGTCGTCTTCCATCAGGACAACGCTAGGCCACACACATCTTTGATGACTCGGCAAAAACTGGGAGAGCTTGGCTGGGAAGTTTTGATGCATCCACCATATAGCCCTGACCTTGCACCATCGGACTACCATTTGTTTCGGTCAATGCAGAACTCCCTTAATGGAGTAAAGTTGGCTTCGAGACAAGCCTGTGAAAATTACTTGTCGCAGTTTTTCGCCGAGAAACCACAAAAGTTTTACACTGATGGAATAATGTCTCTAGAAGAAAAATGGCAAGAGGTGGTCGACTAAAATGGTACATATTTGGTTTAATAAAGTTCAAAAAAAAAAAAAATGAGTTGAAGTTTGATTAGAAATCCGAAAAGATTTGTTTGACTACCCAATATAAATGGGATAAATTACACCACATAAAAAATTTTTTTTTGGAAAGTATTTAATTATTTTGCAAAAAATTGTTGGCAAAAAAATTTTTTTGTCACTTGTGAAAAACTTGCCCTCTTATATGTTTTATATCATATTATAGCCCACTAAGAAATAACTGATAGCGAACTAGTGAAAATTAGTGCAAAATATTGCTCTAGCGAAGCACTCACGTGACATAAGTACTCGTATGTGCTGTCCGTTTCCAATTCGATCAAAGCGTCGCTACGTACTCCAGTAAACAGACACAAGGTATTCTCCATTGGTTCGTTGTACGTTTTTGAACATACAGTTCTTGAACGGAAAGCTATGGAAAGTCCACTATGAAACTTGCAGGCATTACCGAGCACAGCCTCAACTATTAATAAAAGAAATAAGAAAAAAGTCTCAGAAGATATGTTTTTCACAATTGAAAAAAAGCAAGTTTTTCCTCCAAAGTTTTAACAAAAAAAATTGTTTTTCAAAACACAAAGATCTTGTTTAAATATGTTTTATGCCAAACAATAAAAAATATAAATGACTTTATGAAAATGTTAAAAATAATCGAAGTTATTTGACTTTAAAAAAAAAATCCACTTAAAAATTTTTAACTAAATTTCAAAATTGTAATTCTTTTCAAAATTTGTTCCGTTTACCTTTTATTTTACTCAGGCCTACAATTAAACCAATTTTAAGGAAGATTCAAGGCTATGGCCAAAATACTTGAATTTCTTGATATGAAATCGCGCCAAAGTCGAAGCAGGAGGTCGAGCAAAAGGGTGCTGTTTATGAAACCAATACCATAAAAAATGTAACAGCAAAGTGTTAGAAATGATTTTCTGGTTAATTGTGCTCAGCAAATTCTGGTATGCACTTACACAAAGTACAGTATACTCTCACATATATGCACCGCCTATATTTAACAGCACTCCATTAGGCTACTAAAGGCAAAGGTTTGGTGAAAAAAGTCACAATACCAGTTAGGCATTGGCTAAATATAGGAAAAAAAAATGTTTAAGAAATCTTTGCATAACACCTTTGGTTCGAACCACTAGAACAGCTTTCCAGAAAACCCATTCCATTCAATACCTTTGACATTGAGCATACAAATGTGCGTGTCTGAGTTGATCTATGCCTACACACAAGCAAACCACTTGCAAACGTATGAGAATGTGCTTGACTTGCATTTGTTTGTTAGTTGTTGTTGTAGATTGTGGTACACATCTTTTTTGTTGCTTGTTACTTGTCATAATGAGCTTGTTAACACTTTTGTTATACATACATATAAGTAGGTATATGGGCATACCTACACGTGAGAAGGTATGTGTGGTATGTTTTTAATAATTTATGTTCGTGTGTGTGGCAATAGATGCAAGCGAAACTAACGACACTGCACCAAACGCGTTGAAAGCACGAGCTACAAGGATGAAGGCACATTCTCCGATTACCATTTTCTATTGCACTGTTCCCGTTGTGTGTATACGTGTATGTGTATGATGCAATGACACTGGTGGCACGAGCTGTGCGCACATGTGCAGCAAGTGTTGAAATATGCCGCAAACAAGCTTCATGCTCAGTTTCCTTACTAGTATGGATGTTGGTGTTGTTGTCGACATTTATTTTTCACTTTTTTTACGGAATGTTAGTGTAGCATACAAACGGATGGTTAGTGGCTACAAAGAGAAACTTATATTTACACCAGTGTTTACAATAATAGCAGCACGACATACTGCAAAGTTTAGGCTTTTTTATATTTTTAATTACACCAAATAAATATAAGAATATAGTTAACGCTACTAAAAATATATTGTATATAAATTCAAATTTTTAGCTTTGAAACTACAAATAAAAAATAAAAAAAAAAGGTCAACAAATGTTCATAAAAGTTAAAATTTTTTAGAAAAATTGGTAGTATGAATAAAGTACAAGTTTGGGTGGCTTAAGAATCGCGCTGATTTTCAAATTTTTCTATTTTTCTGTCGGTTTGTGCACCTTTTCCATATACAAAAATGTTGCGCATTCATATGGAAGAAAATGCGTCAACTAAAAATATATTAAAAATCAGTGCGAACTCAGGTTCAATATTAAACCAAAATATACTATATTTCAAACTTACATTCTTGGAATTTTTCAAAAAAATTTCACTAAAAAGTTTCAGCCTTTGATGATCATTTTTAATTTTTTTACTTTTAATTTTGCACAAAGTTTGAGCTTTGAATTAAATAATTTCTACTGTAATATGAACGATATTTTTATAAAAATCTTCCAATATGTTGCGTTGCTATTATTGTAAGCACAGGTGTACATAAAAAATATGTATTTTAGCTAACAAACAAAAATCAACAACAAACGGCATTTAGATAGATTCACTCGTATGACAATACAAGCAAACATACGAAAACTACTTGTATTTTGCATATGTTTCCATATGTGTGTGCATGTACTTGCATGTGTATGTGCGTATGTATGCTTTGGTGTCATGTTTGGGCATAGCTTTTTAACCAAGTATGAGTCACAACTGGAAAACAAAAATAACCAAATTAAGCGCAACTCAAATTTTCGTAATAAGAAACCGACGAAATGAAATAAGAAGCAGCAACAAAAGTGGGCACAGCTGCATTGAGTATTTGGTGCAAGCGGCACGTGGCACGTCGCTACATACGAAAAGAAAACAATACTAAAGGGGTACCCAATAGAAGCACATGAGCTCTATTTATTATTCATTAAATGACTATAAAAAAAAAAATGACTAAAAAAAAAACAATTCCGTCTATATGATGCGTTCCTTCTTTGAAAGGAGTTTTTCTGAGGCTCTCCTGTAACTTGGTAACACTGGTCTGACTCTTTATCTTATACCACAGTTGTATGCAGAACGCACGCAAAGATTTCTCACGATTAAGAGTTTGAATGGAGTTCTTGCTTGAATATTTCCTCAGAAGGGAATGAGGTAGAGCCCATTAAGAACGAAATGTACATCCCTTCTTAAGGGACTAATTGGATTTGCCAAATATAGCGATAAGGCGGCCGCCGTAGCCGAAAGAGATGATGCGTGACTCGAAAATGCGTAAGTTCGAATCTCCATGCAGTCGCCCCTCTACGGGCAATGCCAAACCTCCGATCGTATTTCTGCCACGGAAAAGTTTCCAATAAAAAAATATCCGCCATTCGTCGTCGGCTTAAAACTGCAAGCCCCTTCATTTGTGGAACAACATCAACACGCAGACCCCAAATAGAAGGAGAAGCTCGGCCAAACAATGGGAAAATCTTTGTCGCCCATGTGGTTGCCGAATCCACCCTCTTTAAGATTAGCCGATCTAATTTAATATAACCCAGGAATGGGCAATCGAGCACTACAGAATAATATCGACGATGTGAAAAAATGATAATAACTCTATAGTAAAATATAATTTGCAAATATCTAGCCAAGGCAAGCGGCTGATTTGTTTTATCTTGGCTTTGCTTTGTATCTAGCCCTATGAACGTCATTTATAAGGGAATTGGAATTGCCCAGCAGAAACAAGATTCTAAAAATTCCTTGATAATTTAGACAGAGACCTAGACAAGATCTTAGATCCATGCAAGAGTTCTTGCCACGTCATAAAGATGTTAATTTTTGTGCTACTCAATTTTCGAATGTGATATAAGGCGTTTTTCAATAGGTGCGCTTCAACTTTTTTCCGATAGGGAGGGCGAACGACGCAATATTTTTTATTTTTCGCTTGTCATTTGTAAACTTCATTAGTATACATTTCATCATGGAACGCTACACACTTGAGCAACGATTGCAAGTCGTGCAAATTTTTTATGAAAATAATCGTTCTGTTGCTGCTACTTTAAGAGCATTACGGCCGAAAAATCATCTTCAGTGATGAAGCTCACTTTTGGCTCAATGGCTTTGTCAACAAGCAAAATATGCGTTACTGGGCAGAAAGCAATCCACACGTGATTCATGAGGCACCGTTGCATTCCGAAAAAATCACTGTTTGGTGCGGTTTACATGCCGGTGGCGTAATTGGCCCATATTTTTTCGTTGACGAGAACGATCGCCACGTTACTGTGAATGGAAATCGATACCGCGACACGATAAACAATTATTTTTGGCTGCAATTGAATGGTATGGACTTAGACGACATGTGGTTTCAACAGGACGGGCCACAAGCCACACAGCACACGCTACAATTGATTTGTTGAAGAGTAAGTTCGATGAGCGCTTATTTCCAGAAATGGACCGGTCGAATGGCCGCCGCGCTCGTGTGATTTGACGCCTCTAGACTATTTTCCTTGGGATTATGTGAAGTCATTGGTCTACAGTAACAAGCCGGCGACGATTTGTGATCTCAGAGCCAATATTGAACGCGAAATTGCTGGAATTTCGGCCGATTTATGCAAAAGAGTGGTTGCAAAAGAAATCGAATTTCATACTTAAATGTATATGTTCAAACTCGATAATAAAAAAAAATTAGTTAAAAAAGTCAAACCGTTTGTGTTTTATTCAAAACAATCAAAAGTTGAAGCGCTCTTACTGAAAAACGCTTTATTATGTGATATTATCTACTCCACCAGAACCTTAGGTTATAGATGAACTCCTACACATTCTGAATGACCAAGGGTTTGATAAACAAGGTTATGCTAATGATTTTGTGGTCTGCATCTGAGGAAAACCTTAGGAAGCAACAACGAACCTCTTGGGGCGAGCCTTTTGCAACACCCAGTAGTGCTACGACAAAAAAGGACTCAAAGTAAAAAAAGAAGACAATCTTTCACCCGGAAAAGGAAACTATCTGGCTCGACTCTAAGGAGTACAAGCATCAGTTTTTCTAAGGGAACAACATATCTGGGTGTGGTGCATGACAAAACCTTCACTTGGAATGATAAACTGCTAGGAGTGGTGAAAACCTGATTCGCTTGAGACTTAATAATATTTCTGACGAAGGGATCGGAAATTTAACAGAGCATATGGAAATTACAAAGAAGTTCATTAACAATGTCGTAGTGTAAATGCGCGATAAAAGAACTCCTGTGCTAAAGATTTGTGGGAACGTCGAAATAACTACTTTAGATCGGGTACTCTTGGAAACAGGTAACCCAGATATTCAACCTGACTCGAAAGTCTAGTTTACAGACCCTCTGTAAGGCTTACGCTTAGTAGGACAGTAGCGGAAGTCTTAGGGACGAATTTTAAAAGATCGATACATATGGGCAGTTATTCTATGTGGAGAGAATGTCTTAGAAGTGTCACAACTTTGAAGTGTAACTACATTTAGCCATATAGTCAGGCAGCCTTATTTGTGCTGCAGTCTCACATAATAATATTCAAACTTGTTAAGGAATGCTTCACTCTCCTCAATACACTGGGTGCAAATAACAGCTTTTTATTTGGCTAGGCAATAAGACATGGAGGCACCAGACAGGTGGACTGCGGATCGAAATTATACTCTATCTCAAAATTCCATGGGTCAGAATCCTTGTGCCCACATAAAGGAGCATAGCAAAGACTGGTACGACAGATAATTCACACAACACTGGATGAAGAGTCTAAGGCAGAGGCAGGTTAAGCAGTTTATCCTTCCCTTCAGCAGCATATCTATTGGAGCACCCTGTAAGTGTGTACATGTAATGCATGCAACAAAAAGTGTTGCAATAGCCGCACTAACAAGCACACCATTCATCGTTGTTGCACTTGCTACATGCACCGTTTAGCTTGCCATATACATACATACGTACACATTTGTTATGTGTCTCGTGCTTGTTATTATTATTATTTATATTGGCTCTTTGGTTGCAGTGTTTTTTGCGTTGTATCACTAGTTCTTGTTGTTACTGATGCTGTTGATGATGGTATTGCTTGGTTGCTGTTACAAAGCCACAAATTGACCACAGCCAGGCAAGCGCAAGCGAAAGCGTCTAGAAGTACCCACTGGTAAGACACAGCAAACGAACTATGTGCGCTTCCACAGTTGCTAACAAAAAGTGTTTTAATTTTTTTGTAGTTGTTTTAAAGGTTACTGTTATTTTCTGGCTTGTTGCATGCGTCAACTACATTTGAGTCAACAACAAGTGACCAAAGCGACCGAGAGTTGACTGAGTAGCATACAAACGTGTTAAAAACTTGCTAGCAACACCTCTAGTGTTGCGTATGTATGTATATGTGTGTGTATCCTAACGTAGGTATCAATTACGATATTTTACAGCGCATGTCGCCTTTTCGTTTTCGTACTTAGCTCCCCATTTCTTACTTCATTATACTCGCCGCTTTCGCTTTGGTGTTTTTAATGAAATCTCATATCACTTGATGTGCGAATGTATGTTTGTATGTGCATAGAGATGCATGTGGTTGAGTGGTTTTGAATGCCCGTTAATCATCATGCGCCTGCTCTACTGCAATGACGAGTAATTGTCCAGCGATAGGCGTTGAAATGTCTGTTTATCAAGAAATGATATAAACGTAAGCAGCTGGACCTAGAAAGAAAAATATATTTGTATATTCACGCTCGCAAGTGCTCACAAATACTATACTTGGTAGGTAAGATGTAAATGTAAAGAAAACTCTTTTCTGCCGCACAGTTGGCCAGCGTGAAGGACCGATAGGTTGGGTAGTAAGCAGGGAGAACTCAAAATGTTAAAAGAGCTAATTTGCAAACAGCACACGGAACCATAACAATGTAATTTTATAGATTTGAAATGAACATCATATCAAAATAGAATAGTTTTTTAATCGCAGTATCTGTTTCTATTTTAATTAATAATACTAAGTACAGAAAAGTCTTATTCCGTATACAGATGTTCCTTTTCAAATCCAGCGTAACTGAATAGGTGGACTTGCGATTAACTCATTCACTAGCATTGTTATCATAATCAACTTGATCTAAGCAATCAATAATTTTTTATTTATTAAAGAAAATTAGCCTCATTATTTATATTTTTCTTTTAATCAACGTCTTCGTCAATATGTTTTGTTAAATAATAACAATTTTAACCACTATGCTAAAAAATTAATTTACAGATCTTTTAAATTATTTATGGTGAAGCAAATTAATCATCGAATTTTGTTTTTAAATAACTTTTCTACTGAATCAAAAAAAAATATTTTGAGTGCATTAAATTTTTATTTTGACCTTTACACGCTCCACTACTTGTCTGTGTATACACTACAGCTGCCTAATGCACAAGTGTCAAATGTGAGTGGCGTAGGACACCATTTGAAAAAATTATAAGCCCTCCGATAGGTTGATTCATTTTTCGCCACTTTCTAGTAAAATACAATCTGTAATCCAAAAATTATTTTAGTCGAAGCAATTTTCCACAATAATATCAAGCAGTTTTTTTCCATCGCCTTTTACCAAGTTTTACTTCGCTTGATATGAGCCTAGTAGAGATTGACTACAAGCAATGACAATTACACCCTAAATGAAAATTAATTTTAAATTATTTATCGCCGCTTCTAAAGAAAGCTCACCGTGGCTTCCACCGAAGTGTAATTTCTAGCTGGTGACCCGAGATGTTAATTCGAATTCAATTTTGAACATATAGACTCATATTTAGAGTAGATATACATAGATTGACCTGGAAACTTAAAAAATCAATAGCATTAAAACGAGAATGGGAAAAATAAGTGTATATAGTTTTGGAGCTTCCATAGACTGGTTTATTCCTTTAGTTTGTTCTATTTGTTAATTGATATTTTCTTGCCCTGGTAATGATAATGCCAATCGTCAGGGATTATGAATTTTAAGTATGAACTCGTCTATGGATTTTGAAGTTTTTAAGGTTTAAGTTTAACGTCAGTAAAAAATTATGTTTTATAGAAAGTGCAAAAGCCAAAAATTAATCATCAAATTTGTTTTTGAACAACATTTTTACTGAAAAAAAAAGATTTTGAGCGATTGAGATCTTTATTTTGACTTTTACGCGCCGCATTGCTAGTTTGTTTGCATGTATACTGCAGCTGTCTAGTTTAAATATGATTGACGTAAAAATTATAGATCTTTCGATAGAGTGATTAATTTGCGCCACCACGCATACAAATTGCTTCCAAAGCGCTTTCCTTATTAATATCTTTCGACAGCTCGTTTAATTAATCACCTTCTACTGGGGATTGATTTTGCACAATTGGGTAAATAACGTTGTATTATTATAATCAACCAATGCCTATAAATTTATGTATTGTACATATTTAGTAGTTATAATGCGAATAATATACCAGTTTGTGCACACGACTCAAAATTGGGCACGCAAGACTAACTCATCAACAACTGCTCTCAGCTGGTCCACAAATGCAATGTCCCATCGGCAATCAAACACCTTCTGTTAAACATCTCATTGACGAATGACGCGGTGTAGCCAGCATAAGAAGAAACTACTTTGAATAAAGAACACCATGCGATATGTTTTCGCGAATTTCAAGCATTATCACTACTTGGAAAAACCGTAACGTAGTAAATAAGTTATATAGGGTTTTTCAGTAAGAGCGCTTCAACTTTTGAACTTTTTTGAATAAAACACAAACGGTTTGACTTTTTTAGCTAATTTTTTTTTATTATCGAGTTTGAACATATGCATTTAAGTATGAAACTCGATTTCTTTTGCATGACCACCGGTGCACGTTTTACGAAGTCCAATCGTTGAACCCAATTTTCGACCACTCTTTTGCATAAATCGGCCGAAATTCCAGCAATTTCGCGTTCAATATTGGCTCTGAGCTCACAAATCGTCCCCGGCTTGTTACTGTAGACCAATGACTTCACATAACCCCAAAACGGGACGGCTTGTTAAATGGACCGTAAAATGGCCGTAATGCTCTTAAAGTAGCAGCAACAGAACGATTATTTTCATAAAAAATTTGCACGATTTGCAATCGTTGCTCAAGTGTGTAGCGTTCCATGATGAAATGTATACTAATGAAGTTTACAAATGACAAGCGAAAAATAAAAAATATTGCGTCGTTCGCCCTCCCTATCGAAAAAAAGTTGAAGCGCACCTACTGAATAACCCTATACTATACTATTTTTAGTTGTAAGGTTATTTCTTACGCACATAGGGTACTAGCAGCTAGTTCTCGTAACCTTTCCAATTTGGTTTTGTATTGCATATATGGAAACTAATAAAAAAAATGAATAACGCTGTAAAAAAGTTGTTCATAATTGCTCTAAATCTTCACATATGTATGACACACACTGAGCAACGTGCGTTATATGCTGTCCAACATCACCCACAACCAGCAACACCATTTCGCTAATTAATAAGCATTTGCCACTTATTTTACTTTTCTTACGGTATGAACTGCTGGAGTTGTTTTTATCAAAAACCTACACTTTTGCGATTTAAAACTTCTATAAAAGCAATTGGTATGCAAATTTGAAAATTCTTTGCACGCACAAACATGAACGTCAACTGCTTTTGAGCTGCATATAGTTTTAACACGTGGAGTTGATCTCGCAATGTAATGTCTACATGGCAGAGTTAATTTAACAGTTATCGGGCGAAAATAGTTTTTCTTATTCGTGTTACATATATGATTATTGCAAATTAAAGAAATCAATCATCCGATATCAAATAAAACTATAATCATCAATCAAAATACAACTACAATAAAATCACAAAATATACATCCTCGAGCCAAAGGTGGGCATACAAAGGGTGATTTTTAAGAGCTATAAGAAAGGTTTTCAACAAAACACACGTAAAATTCAGAAAAATACATGAGATTTTTATTTAAATCGATAGTACAGTCCATATAATTTAATGTTTGAAGTTTGTTTCATGCAAATGTTGACCGCGACTGCGCTTCAAATGGTCCATCCGCTTAGTCCAATTTTGGCATACTCTTTTCTATGTTTCGGCCGGTATCTCACACATAAATGCTTTAATGTTGTCTTCCAATAGGTTAATTGAAGCAGACTTGTCTGAATAGATATGAGCTTTAACATAGCCCCACAAAAAATAATCTAAAGGCGTTATATCGCACGATCTGGGTGGCCAGTTAACAGGTCCCGAACGTGAAATAAAATGTTCACCGAACTCGCCTCTCAACAAGTTCATTGTTACGCGTGCTGTGTGGCATGTGGTTCCGTCTTGCTAAAACCACATGTCATGCAAGTCAAGCTCTTGCATTTTGGGCAAAAATTGGATATCATTTCACGGTAGCGCTCACCATTCACAGTTACGTTACGATTCGCAGCATCTTTGAAGAAGTACGGTCCAATGATACCTCCAGCTCATAAGCCGCACCAAACTGTGACCTTTTCTGGATACATTGGTAGCTCTTGCAATTCTTCTGGCTGATCTTCACTCCAAAATCGACAGTTCTGCTTATTTACGTACCCATTCATCCAAAAATGAGCTTCGTCGCTTCGGCTTCAATTCTTGCACCAGCTATATTTTGAAAGGCTTCACACCTAAATCCTTTCGCAAAATTTTCCACGTTGTTGAGTAACAGAGGCCCAATTGCTGCGAACGGCGACGAATCGATAATTGATGGTCTTCATTAACACTGGCCGATACAGCTGCGATATTTTCTTCAGTTCGCACTCTACGTAAGCGCGTTGGTGGTTTGATGTCCAATAATGTACATTTGGATCTAAATTTTGTCACAATAGCTCGAATAGCCGCTTCAGTGGGTAGATTAAACTGACCATAAAATGGAAGAAACGCGCGATAAACTTTCTTAGCAGAACACTCATTTTTATAACAAAACTCAATGATTTGCATGCGTTGTTCGTTTGTAAGACGATTCATGGTTAAATTATAGACCAAAGTGAAGATGCTTGACAGTAAAACAGAAGACGAAACGTGCGTCAGCTGTTTAAACCAACTATTTAAAAAGATAATAGCTAAAAAATCACCCGTTAGTGCTCCTTTTTTCAGTAACGAAGTTATTTCTCTCCTTTCCTATTAATAATAATAATATAATTTGGATATCTTATTAACTGAGACTAAAGATGGTGGATAGAGATAAATTTAGGTAAATTTAATGCTGAACCAGCACACAATTCATTGAAATCTCACTATATAGCAAAATAAACATATTTCTATTACATAAAATAATTGTAGCATTGAAAGCAGGAAATATGCACATGGCTTACTAATTGTTTGCAAGAAATATTCAAATAAAAACAATTTTTCACTTAAATTGGCGACCGTCAGCAGCCAGATCTAAACCTTTTATGATACGAGTATTGGCGGCCGCCGTAACCGAATGGGTTGGTGCGTGATTACCATTCGGAATTCATAGAGAGAACGTTGGTTCGAATCTCGGTGAAACACCAACATTGAGAAAAACATTTTTCTAATAGCGGTCGCCCCTCAGCAGGCAATGGCAAACCTCCGAGTGTATTTCTGCCATGAAAATGCTCCTCATAAAAAGATCTCCCGTTCGGAGTCAGCTTGAAACTGTAAGTCCCTCCGTTTGTGGAACAACATCAAGTCGCATACCACAAATAGGAGGAGGAGCTCGTCCAAACAACCAAAAAAGGTGTACGCGGCAACTATATATATATATATTATAATATATATTGACGGATAATAAAGGAAAATTGTGTCAGACAAAATTTATTATTTTATATTTATTTTCCTGTACTATTTATTTTACATTTCAATATTTCAAAAGCGGCAAACAATAATTTATAAACAAGATTTTTTAAGACGAATTTCATTATCATAAATATAATTGCAGTTGCTTTGCTATTTTTCAGAGGGAGGCATTATGCATGTAATATTATAACGGAGCTTTTGGATTTTGTTGAACGAAAACAAGGCACACTTTTTCATAGTTTAATGGGACAGATTTTTTCCAAGAAGGCATTTCTACAAAGGAACAAAATTATTACATATGGTGTATTTGGTAAATAAATAATTAATTTACTATTATATACATAATTATAAGTAATCGTGGTATTTCTAATTGTATTTTTAGGAATAAAGTATTAAATATACAGTTGAAAAACTTATTTAGTAGTTTGTACTCGTCATTTTCGTAGTCTGCAGCGTTTTTTTATTGCATACGAAGTGAACAGGATCTGTTGTGTCATACTAGTATTTCGTATGTCGTATTTATAATTATCTGTCATTCCTGCAGTTTTTAATTCTGCTGAACTTTCTGCCACTTTCGCTCATTTTGCCACTTCCATCTTCAATAAGGACCCCAAATGATTGAGTAAATTTCCGTGTTCTGCACCAGTAGCTTGATAATTTTTCTCATTATTCAGTACCTCTATTTTAAGTAGGAAAGTAGCTTAATTTTTTTTTAGGAAATAAAAAATAAGACGGAAAGTAGAAAAGTTCTTTAAAAACAGTTTTTGGTGTAATAAAGAAATCGTCCTTTTCCTACAATCCCGCCATCTGAAGCTTTTGACTTTATGCTTCATTTATAGTCACAGCGTTAAAAATTTGATTAGTATATAGTTTACACAAATGCACGTAATCTGATGCTGGTAAAAAAGAACTTTGCATGCATAGTTAATTTACATTCAGTCAGGTAGGTGGCAACCCTCTTAAAAACTATTGCTTGTCTATAAAAGTGCATGGTTAATAAATTTAAGTATCATACCTTCGTAGCTTCATTAATGATAAATGCGATAATTCAATGAAAATTAAATGCCGTATAGAGATGGTTATAGCTGATTTTTATAAATACCGCAGTTTTCTAAGAAACCACGATTTTAATTTAAATCTAAAAATGCGTTTTTGGAGATGATATGTTTTGTCAGTTTTGTTGTATGGCATAGGAACTTTGGTGAGAAAGTCTCTGATATGAATCGCATACAAGCATTCTAGATATGGATACTAAGAAGACTACTTAAAATTCCATGGACCGACCGTGTCTCCAACTCTGAAGTACTTCGAAGAGTAAATAGCGATAGAGAGCTTCTACGATGCACAGTCTTCCTGGGTCATATATGTCGATATTATAAGTATAATCTCTAGCAACTTATACTGCAAAGAAATATTAAAGGAAGGCGAGGCATCGAAATAAAAAAATTACCCTGGTTGCGAAATATACGTCAGTGGATCGGAGTCCATTGGAGATGACCAATATATCTTTTGGAGTTAGCCCGAAATAGAGACATTTTTTTTTTAAATATTGTAAAAAATGTATGAAAAAGTATTTATACGTTTTATGAAAACATATTTTTAACCATTACTGTGTTCATTTCATTTTTGTACATTGAATTTTATAACAATTTACAATATATTTTATGCACGAATTGCAAGTAAAAATGAAGAAGATAGAAGTATCTACATTTAAACGCCTTTCATTCGCTAAACTCGTTTCAAAATTTCACCCACATACGAGTATATATTTAATTCTAAAAATTTTTAGGTACGTGGCAATCCTATTCAAAAATACTTTAATGAAAGTTATACGAAGTCGAATGGATGGGTACTTTGCTACCATTCGGTATTGCCGGGGTTCGAAAGTTCGGGCATGAAAAATCAAATGAGAGAATAAGTTTTGTTCTAATAGCGGTCGTCCCTAGGCAGGTTTTGAAAAGCCCCCTGGTGTATTTCTGCCATGAAGAAGCTCTTAGAGACGGCATAAACGTCCATGCGTTTATCTGTATGTATATAGTGCTGTATCCTCTCATACAACACGATTTTCTAATTGGTTTAGGTTTATTTGGGCCATGCATGAAATAGAATATCATTTCAGCTTCATCGGGGAAAATCAAAAATTTGAGTGCCGAATTGGTGATGTGTGATATATAAATCTCCGATAATTTGAATTAATCGAAAAATTTGGGGTTTTATCTTCTCGCTTTTGTATTTTTATATTTTCTATTTTCCCGCCAACTGATGGGAGTTTCGTTTCAGTTCCTTTTTAAAGAGCAAAATATTCAACGACTTAGTTCTGTTTACACTTAAAAAATCACATCAGCATTGAGTCGGAAAGAGGCGTGTTTGAATTAAAAAAAAAAAACACATTTGCCATAAAATCTAACTGTTGTTTTTTAAATGTTTTGTTTACTTTCATCTACATATCTATCTATGGAGGTAGAAGTGAACCACTTTGATGGCACGTCTTATAGTCAACCTGAATGTGTGACAGAAGCTATCTATTTATTTACATCCTCCTATGTGGCCAAAATAATCTGTTTGTAAGCAAATAAAGCGTTCACGACTATTTCAATCTGTATATTAGACTACGAATGCCTTTTGACTGCCCACTTTGTATTTCGTGCACAATGAGATCAACTCGAAAAAGCGCAATTGTATTTACTTGCACAAGCCGCCACTCTGCCTATTCGAAGAAGACTGCCTACAATCAATGCACCGTTAAATTGCTCAACATTTTCAGCCGACAACACATTTTGTTGCAGTGATTAGCACAACAAATTTGGATGAACAGTTGTAACATATCAATTTATCGCTGCAGATTACTCTATTTTCTTTTTCCTTTTCAATGTTTCGCCTCCTTTGTTTAACATAATCCCCAAAATTATCACAAATTCAAGTGGCTGCAACATGCTAAGCTGATAAAATGTAACACTAAACTTTTCACTTCATTTGTGCCACAATGGCGTTGGTTTAGCCGCTGATGTGACACGACTTACTCGCACTCTGTAAAAAAGCACACAGTCCACTCGCTCTACAACAGCCAGCGTAAAAACGAAACGTTAATACCCAAAATGAAGATCGAAAAACAGCTTCTATGTTTTTGTTTTCATTGTTGTTGGAAAATATTTATGTATATATGCATGTATGTAGATGTGTATGCATTTCATAGATATGTAAATTTGTTTGACTAAAAAATGATATACACGAACGCTTAAGCTGCTAACCATTTAATGATGTAGCGTTGAAGTGGACAGTGTTCGTAATAAAATAAGGCATATAAATTTATAATGAATGTAACTTTGTCGGATTTATGTATTTATGTGCATTCATGCAGCCAACTATTTTTTTAGTTAATACAAAATCAGCGCTTCAGCAAAAACTTTGATGTAGCGACAAACATTTTCAGCTTCAAAGCTAATTGAATAATTTGTAAAATAAAGCAATTTATTGCAGTGATTATGGGCTATATTTTAAGGCTTTAAATAATTATCTAGTTAATAATTTGTACAAAAATTAACTCTCTCAATCAAGCTGATGGCAAGCGATGTGAAAGTTTAAGTACTCGTACCTACACATTTTCGTATATATGAGCGCATTTTTGTAAACAATGAAACTGAGTGTAGATTTTAATTTCTACTCTAAGTAATTAATAATTTAAAAGGTGATGCAATCAATTTAAATGGATAATAGTACATAGTTTTGCTTTCAAAGAATTACATTATATAGCCGGATCGATACTAAAGAAGTATGAGCAAGACGATCGTAGGCAAATAGGCCCATCAAAGGATTTATAATTTTTGCAAATGAC
Organism: Anastrepha fraterculus; assembly: GCA_037575425.1. NCBI lineage: Eukaryota > Metazoa > Arthropoda > Insecta > Diptera > Tephritidae > Anastrepha > Anastrepha fraterculus. The sequence goes on along the minus strand of JAYXIM010042134.1, from coordinate 20,237 downwards.
GTCATACGTCAATCATATTTGACACTTGTGAACTATACAGCAGCAGTATACCAAAAGACAAACAATGGAAAGCGTAAAGATCAAAATAAAGATTTCCATCAATCAAAATATCTTTTCCTTAACATTTAGCGAAAAAAGCATTCAGAAACAAAATCAGATGATTAATTTAACGCCACCTGATATTTTGGATATGGTCTTAAATTTTTCTAAAAGTTGATTTGTTTGTGGGCTTGAGTGTAATACGAAATAAACTGAACAAATTAAAAAAAAAATAATAATAATTTTTAGATTTATTCAATGTTAAAAATTTATATAAAGCTGTTTAAAGTCAACTATTTTCGGTTCTTTTCAACATTTTCAAGTAATTCAAAAGTGCTTCGATCATCACGAAGTACAATTCGAAAAACGATAAAACTTCAACCACCTCTTTTCATTTTTCCACTACCAGGCCGGAAAAACAAATATACCCCCCTCGTGTTATTATATTGAGAAGAACAAAAGTAATTCGAAGGCATCCACGAGATTTTCAATTATACGTTGGGAAAGAATTTCGTGACAGGTTTCGTATCGTTAAACCTACGGTTGAAATGTCCTTAATTCGATTCAAGACCCTCTTTGTGTTTCCTTTACGAATTCCCAAAGGTATACGAAATACCTTCATTTGTCTCAGGAACCACGCTTTGTATCCGGCTTCTTTTATTACCAGTGCTATTTTAAATTTAAGCAACGGGAGGGATGTTACAAACTATGGCTACGGCCTCAAGAGTGCATACAATTCACACATTGTTGGGGAAAATTTTGTGAAATTTCCAAAATAAGGTGTACGAGATTATCAAACGAATTTCTTGAAGTGAACTAAATTCCCCCGGTTATTATCGCTATCGATTGCACATACGTAAATATTTCATTTCCTGTTAAATTATATATGGGAAAGATAGTACCCCATTATCAACAACAAACTGGGTTTTAGTGAAGATTCTAAGCTATTTCGGAACATAAAAAGATTATCTTCCTCCAACGTTCGATATGAATATTTCATACTTATGTGCGAGTCGACTTCGTATTCTAGACATTGTTGTTCGGTGGCCAGGTTCAACTCATGATGCATTGATATTTCGCCGAAAGCGGATAAGGAAATACAGGGTGGGTGATGAAAGCCGCTACCAAAAAAAAATTGAATAACTTTTTTTCTTTTTAAGTTATCTGTTCCATTTTTGTTTTAATTTGCAGATTGATCTTTAAAATTTATTAAAATGGATAACTGGGACACGCAAACAAGAATTTGGATAGTCCGCCGCTATCACGCACTGGAGTCCGTATGTTTGGTACAGAGAGAGTACAGGCGGATGTTTGGCGGCGATCCCCCGAGCAGATGGACCATAATGAGACTGGTGAATAATTTTGCTGAGCAAGTAACAGTCGCAAGAAGGCCTTATCATCGAAACCCATCAGTTCGGACGGAGGAAACGATCGCTGCTGTAGCTGCAGCTATACAAAGCAATCCAAGGGTTTCAACAAGAAGCTTATCTGCTCAACTTGGTGTCAGCCGACAGTCTTTGCAAACAATAATGCACAAAGATTTAGACTTGTTTCCCTACAAAATTCAAATGGTTAACAAACTGAATGCAGCAGACTTGCCGATTCGCTTGGAATTTTGCCAGAAGATCCTGCAAATGGTGGAAGAAGACCAAAACATGTTAAACTGTCTTTTCATGTCTGATGAGGCCCATTTCGATTTAAACGGCAATGTGAACAAACAAAATTGTCGAATATGGAGTACTTCTAACCCACAGATACTCCACGAGACGGAATTGCATCCTCTTCGCGTGACAGTGTGGTGTGCGGTTTCTTCACGCTGTATTGTCGGGACTTATTTTTTTGAAGAAAATGGTCACACCGTTACGGTTACTGGAGACCGTTATTTGAAAATGCTGAACGAATTTTTCTATCCAGAACTACGCCGAAAGAGAATTCCTTTCAACTCTGTGTGGTTTCAACAAGATGGGGCAACGTCTCACATATCCCAGACTGTTATGACAGAGTTGCGACGAAAATTTCCCAATAAACTGATTTCAAGAAACTCCGAATTTCGTTGGCCCCCCAGGTCGCCTGACCTTACTGCACCTGACTTTTTCTTGTGGGGTTTATGTAAACAAGAAGTTTATAAAACAAAGCCAACAAATTTGGATGAACTAAAACAATCCATTCGGGCAACAATTGCGGCTATTCCTGTCGCAACTCTCAAAGCAGCAATGAACAACTTTTTACTAAGATGCCGCACTTGTGTCAACGAGCATGGGGGGCATTTAAATTCAATTATTTTTAAAACTAGTTAAGCTACATTTAATAAAATTTAATGACCTTCAACTTGAAAAAAAGAAATGAATTCCATACACTAAAAAAAAGTTATTTGAGTTTCTTAATGTAGCAAAATTCATCAGCCACCCTGTACTACCGGGGTTATCACACCTTCTTTTAGGTTAATTACCAGACTAAATCTTCATCTGTAAGTGATTAATTTTTCATCTGAATCCGAGTGGGGTGGAGCGATGATGTCCTAAAAAGCCGTTCATAAACCAAAGAGCTTCCGTCAAATTCGATTTGAATTTAAATATCGAGGAAAACTTAAGAAGTCTCAGTTATTTTTAACTCACACAATTTAGTTGAAATCACGGTGATTTATGACTTTTTTTTTTTTTTTTTTTTGAACCATAAAGAAAAGTCGTTTTACGAAAGATATTTTTCTGGTTTTTGTAACAGTTAGAAAGGGTGGTCCATATCGTACCCTCCTTTTAAAATAAAAAAGAAATTAACATAAATCAATTTTTGGATATATTATTGGTTGCTTCGAAAGAACATTTCTATCTTTTACGGAACACGGTTTTATTTCACCCTGTTAACTCAATTTCATAAGACCTGTCTGGCTCTATCTCGAAAAGGCTTTGCTCGATATTTGCCTCAATGTCCTGTATCGTTAATGGTTTATTCGCATATGTCGGTTCTTCCGGTGCATTGACATCGCCTAGACAGGTGATAATACGATTACCGAATTTAGCGCACAAAAGATCGATTGCGACAAGGACTGTGTGGCAGAGAGCGACATTTTGCTGAAATCAAATATAGTCCAAGTCCACGTATGGAATTTTTGGCCACAAAAATCGTGTTACAATTGTAATCGTTGATAGAATTGTCCCTCTCTGAGGATGTATTGGCCTCTCTAGGATTACGTGACGGTTTTACGAGCAGATTTGCGGCAGTTTTGGTTGCTAAAATAGCCTCCAAGTTAAAAATGTGATTTATCAGAAAATATGACTTTCACTTCCTTTCAATAAACACACTGTTTGGGCAACATAAGTATTGGGAAATATGTTTGCAACATTTCCTAACGTTGTTCATGCGTGAAGTGGCGATTGGATGATGATTGGAGCTATCACTGTCAAACTAACATATAATAAAAAAACACCATGGACCATCTTGTGAACAGAACTTAAATATTCATCTATAAAAATTTTACACGTTATAGACGTATTTAGAAAAAATCCAGTATTCAATACGATTAAATTCTTATATTTTTTTTCCGAAGTACTTTTTATATAAAAAAAAAGATTATCATTGGGAATTAAAATTTTACTTCTTCCAGTCCCTTCCTCCCAATACTGTATCATATCGCATTCTATATTCAATTTAGCGCTAGAGAGCTAGCAAGTCACCTCACGCGGAGAGAAACTGCTCAATCTCTTCAATTCTGCCACTGTATAAATTATTACCTACAAGGGGCGCAAAATGAACTATTAATTTTGTTTTGGAATAACTTCTTTAGTAAATAAACAAACTTTTTTTCAGGCTTAAATTTTTTTTTTTTTGCGCTCCATTTGTAGTTCACAGGTGTCAAATATAATTTACGAACGGCGTTGCATCGTTTGCAAAAATTCTTCGATAGGGTGATTAATTTTGTGCGATTTGTATAACCATAATTCTTCTTCTCTCAAAAGCCAACGAGTTTTTTTTTTTCAAGCAGAAAAAATTTTAAAATTTGATTTTAAAACTTGAATTTATTTTCAATATTATTTTTTCTTCACAATAAAGCTTCAAACCAAGAGGAAGTGATTTTCTTTCATGCAACTCTTAAGCAATAAATATTTCTTCTTGTTATTTTTAATTTTCAACTAAAAGAAATAAAGATTTTTTAGCTGCAGTTCATGTAATTACTTCCGTAGCATTTTGATCAAATAAATTGGATATTTTCAAAATAAATTTTTGTATTCTTCAAGCGTCTTATATGCATTTCATAGTAACAATAACTTATACGAGTACAATTTCACAATCTGCTGTAGTACACATGTGAAAAAACTATTCCTGCCAACTTATTTTGCAATTTCCTCAATTTTATGTTTTTCACCTTTAGCTCAATCCGATTTATGAAAACAATTTAATTTACACAACTTCATTGGAAATTGAAACAAACACTCATCACATATCAAAAGCCAATTCAAATTTAAACACATCAAGTTATGCTATTTGCTTGGATATTTGTAAAACAATTACAAAAGAATTGTAAACAAATTAAAAATTACCACATCCCCAATTGAGTGTTTGATTTGTCTAAAAAAGATTTTTTTAAATTTTTTATTCAGATATTTCTATCAATAAAACACACACTATTCTGATAGTATTGTAAATATTGTAGACTTTATTGAGCTCCGTCAGACAATAGTAAAGTAAAATAAATATAAAATTTTCCAAAGCAGCAATTCAATTAACCAATCATGACAATTAAATCAACTGCTCACCTGCCGAGGGAAACTCTTGGTTATTTAATTTATTTTCCTTAAATATTACTATGTATTTTGTATTTGTGTTGGTGCTAAGTTGATATGTAAGTAAGTATGTGAACTTTCACCCAGCAGGTAAAGCGAGAACTGATGAAACCGTAGCAAGGAGGAGAAGTTCCGAAAGGTACTAGCTAATAAAGGACAAAATGAACCTTATATATTCGCAGAATTTGTATACCGGATATGATAACGTCGAGAGGAATGTATGCATATACATATAAAGGTTTTTCCAATAACAGGTGTTATCTATCGCTATCGAGAGATGATTAACAGTTTTTTATGGCCCGAAATGGATGGTATTGATCTGGCCAACGTTTGTTTTCAATAAGACGGGGCTACGTGCCACATAAGCAATGAAAGCATTGATCTTTTACCGGAAAAGTTTCCGGACCGTGTTATCTCTCGAAGAGGTGATCACAATTGGCCACTGAGATCTGGTGATTTAACACCTTGTGATTTTTTTCTTTGGGGCCACGTGAAAGAGAAGGTCTACGTAGATTCAAGACAACAAAAATGTAATTCGTGAGGCTAAGGTTAAGTTAGAGTAAAGTAAAAAAAGTAGCTTATTGCACCATTAGTCATTACAATGATACTGGCAACATCGCGAAACGACATAGAGGTGGTCATCAAGAGACTGCAACGTCACGAGCAATGGTTAAAAAGTGAAGAAGCGACTTGACCGAAATCCCGCACGAAGTGGCATTCAAATGGCGAAAATACTGAAAATATTTAACCGTAGCATCCGCCGTATACTGAAAAATTATCTCAAATTCAAGACTTACAAGTTCCAAAAGGCACATAATCTCACAGCAAAGCAGCAACAAGTCAGACAGTCCGACTTAAGAAAGCGAAGTAGTTGCTTTGCTGCGCCGAAAGCGGTCAATTTCCGAACATTGCGTTTTCTGGCGAGATAATTTTTGAAATTGAGCAATTCGTAAACTCCCAAAACGATAAGGTTTATTTGACTGACCATTCATACGAGAATTTGAGTCATTGATTGGCCACCAGGAGGCAGCACCCGCCACCGGTAATGGTTTGGGCCGCTTTAACCACAGATGGGCGCTCCCCAATCGTTTTCATCGAGCCTGACCTCAAAGTAAATGTGAAATATTATCGGGAAAGCATTCTGTAGGTTGCTTTGAAGCCGTGGCCAGACAAACATTTCGATGGCAGACCATGAACGTTTCAACAGAACTCGGCACCGTCTCACAAAACTCGAGTGACCCCAGAATGGCTAAAAATCAACGTTCCGAAATTCATAACGTCCACACAATGGCACTGAAATTCACCAGACCCGAAATCGATGGATTATTCGCTTTGGGTAATTTTGGAGAGCAAGGTCCGAACTAAAAGATTCACCAGTCTCGAGGCGCTGAAAAAAGCCGTTGTCCGCGAGTGTGCCAAAATACCTGCAAGTCACATTCGGTCGGCTTATAATTTTTTTCTGGACCGTCTCAAGGCCTTAGTCAAGGTCATATCGAGGAAAAATTGATTCTTAATTTTGGAATTTTTCACACATTTTTTACTTTGAATTGAATAAAAATAATTTTCCAAACTAAATGTGTGGCCTTTTTAATTGGTTACACTGAGAGTTCCGGCCACCCAATATTTGATACGAAAAGGACGATTTTCCCCGACAAAAATATGTATATATGTATGTACATATATCTAACTTGTAATTCCAAACAGAAGTGCAAGCAGGAGTACAGAATGCTACAGCGAATGATAATTTCTAAATAAAAAATCATAATTGCAAAACGAATTCAGTAATTGTTGCATTGTAAAAGATATGGAGGGGAAACTAGTCACGCATTCAGTAGACATTTAACAGCTCGGAGCTTGTAGATTTCACTGCATGATATTTTGCCCTGCAGCTGTGCCGTGCTGTTGGCCTGTTATTCTCCTGCTCTGCTACCCTTCAACACCTGCCACCCTAACACTCTCCCACAATGTTAGCTCGATAATTTGGAGTGTTTGTTTACATATGGCCGATATATTCATTATGCATGTACTGGTGTATCAATGTTCAAATGCGTACAATTGTATTTCAAGTGGTGCACGTCTGAGCTTACTAGAGAGCTTATGAAATTTCACTTTGGAATCTATTTTTATGTATGTACATACAGATGTACGCCCATATATGTATACATATGAACATATATGTAGATGTACAACAACAGTACTACGTACAGTACTTCGCACACAAAACACCCGCAGTGTTTATTTATAAATTAAACTGACTAAACAAATATTATCAAAATGCAATATGGATTGCTGTGTGCACTTGTATGTGTGTGTAACATATATTTGAAAACTAGGTTAATACAAACTGGATGTTTCAAACCAAAACTATTTGCTTGCCTCTTCGCCGCAATATTTGCAATAACGGGGCATGCATGCATACACATACATATATATTTGTATACACAATTTATACCTAGGAACATTTACTATTTGTATTTATGAATGAATTTTGGTTTACATATGTATGTATATGATTATTTATGAGCATACCAATATAATAAATAACATAAATGGTGGCGTGAGTTAGAAAATGCACATATAGCTAAAGGCAATCAGCAAATAAACAACTTTTCCAAATTCACCGTGCAAACAAAAATTTCATGGCGCTTAGATAATACCTACTTACATAATAGCAAAGTGTAGCGATTTGATTGCAATATTTATTTGCTTGTATATTAACTGCCATGAAATTATAAAATTTACTTTGATATTATTTGCAAATATAAGTATGCTAATGATTGACATGTACAAAAATTTTCAAATGCCGTAAAGAAAAATAAAAATGCTTAAATATCTACTAGCATTTCTATATGTACAATAGCATAAGTGGGTGGAAATGCGTTAATTGATAAAAATGCTATTTGAAAATTGCATTTCTAAAGCACTACTTCGCTCTGTTGACATCAGCACACATGCTGACAGATACCCATGCGTTAATGTGAAAAATGACTAAATTATTTTATTCCCTCATTGCTCAATTATTTACCGAGTTATTTTCATTTCACCCACACATTCATACATTCCTTGTTCCCATCACAGTTGGACGCTCACTTTCATGATCATCATTTCATTTGTACACTAATTTGAAATTCCTATGCAAATTCATTTGGTTAATTCGTAGCTACGCTGCACTTCATGTGCAGCTAATCGTCCAACTAATCGTTCCATGTGTTGCTGGCGTTGTCACCGCACCTTCTAGTTGTTAGCGGTTTTTTGTTGCTCTTGTTGTAATTTCTTTAGCTTGTTACTTTGGAGCTCACATTTTGTTAGGTGATATGATTTAAATTTGTATGTCCGTTTTCATATGCGCATTTTCTCGATTAATTTTTGTTGACCATCCCACCGTCGCACCGCAAACTGCATGGCTTATGTTTCTTGTTGGAATTTTTTTCTTTTTCTTGTGGTTTTTGTACATATTTTAACTTAGTTGTCGTAGTGAGAGGTTGTTTCATCATTAGTTGGTTGTGTTGTTCATTAAGTAATTCGTTGCTGCCCTTTATTTGCATAAAAAAAGTTGTCGTGAGCTGAACTTTCATTATATCCGACATTAAGGGCCGCTCCATATCATAGCGCTAAGCACGGTTCATTCTCGGTTCGTTTTCGGATCGGCCGTGCAAGAGACTCACTATTTCTGTGACTGCCACACAATCGATTTACAATCAGAGCACCCATTTATAGGATAAATAAAGAGCGATGCAGACTGTTGACCGCAATTGTAATTATTTCTGTTATTTAATGTTTTTTTTTACCCTTTTCTTTAGAAAATTAGCACTTCAGACTTTGCAAACTTAAACAGTTAAGAATCTAGGGGTAGGAAGCTAGCGATAATCTGAATCAGCGATAGCCAAAGATACTATCGACGCAAGCCATCGACAGTTTTGAATGCTATCAGTATTTTTTTAAGTTATAATATAAACGGAAAAATGCATTTTACTTCAAATTGGCGTAGAAAACGGATCATACAAATTAACCAGTTACCTGCACACCGCGTTTGGACTTTCAGTTTTTTGACTTAAAGTGAACATTCTCTGCCATATAAATGGCTTCATAAGAAAGGAAGTGCGCAATATCTGAGCAAAAAATATTAAAAAAAAATCGACACGAATTTTGAGCTACCTAAAACTTACGTTTTGTTTACCAAAATTTACTGTGCTATAAAACTACATGCCGAAAATTGTAACCGAATTTTCATAAATTGTTTATGAAGTTTAAATCATAAATTAATACGGTTTTTGTTGTAGAACGAAGTATATTTTTCCAAAACATTATATAAATTTTCAGTAATCGACTCATGAAGCTTTACAGGCCGTGGGCATCTCCGGACTGGTGGTTCGTCCACCAAATTCGCGGCTGTGGGTGCCGATGTCGCCGATCGGCTACGCAATTTGGCATCAACAGAGCGAATATTAATGAACAACTTGCATATGTTCCTGTGCAAAGTGTAAACAGTGTATCAGTTAATGTCTGCTGACCGTCAATCACATGTGAATTACACGATGGCAAGACATCCTCCATTTGAACAACGAAGAGGACGATTATGTGCTGGAAATCATTAAAATCGTCAAGGCTCATTACCACCTAAACAGTTACGTCAATAAGTAAAATATTCGTTTTTGAGCCATCCATCTCAAATCCACTGTGTGGTGCGGCGTTTAATTAAAAATGCTATTACTTTTCAGTACAACCATGGATTTTTTACCCCATCGCAGTTTTCAAACTCCGTACATTATATTTTAGTTATAATAGCACCAAAAATAGGAGTTCGTTTTTTTGTTCTTTACCGCGTGTGGACTATCAAATATAGAAGAGTGTTCGAATTTTACTCTTCTTCGCTATCTAAAGGCTTCTTCAGCACTTGATTATCGTCCAAACGTTGCATTCAAAATCAGGCTAATCCGTTGTGACCGTTCTTGATTCATATGAAATTAAACGTGCTGGCATTCCGCATTTAATGAGATATGCGACAACTTCATCCCCTTTTTCCGATTGCCATTCTTGGAGGTGAGCATTCAACAATTTAAAGGTTTCATGTAAGATTCGCTCACATCACTCGCGAACAAAACTTAGCATTTTACGTTTATTGGCATTTTGCAAGCAGAGCATTCGCGGATTGCATCTAGGAATTCGCGGCGAGGCATATTTTCACCCAAACAAATACTTTATAAGCAAAACTGTCGCATTTGGAAAAATCTATGCACCAACTGCGGAATCTTCGTGTTTCTTGCTTTTTTGTGAGGGTAATTGGAAAACTGAATATGCGCGTAATGCTTTAATTGCACGAGCAATTAGTGAATTAAATGAGATCTCAAATTCTATCGCAGTTGATTTTTTCATAAAGAAATGTGAATTCAATAATATGTTGATCTAATATTTTTAGTTCCTTATTTGTATAAGGTTCTGTAGATTTGTTTCTAGTGATCTTTGTAATAAACTATTAATTTGCCTATAGTCTGTAAGAAACTTGAATTTTGTTGGACTACAAATAAATACTTTGGAGTCTACTATTGCCTCTTAACTCTTATCGTCCATCAGCAGGTAATGTGTTTGAATCGAGCTCTCAAAGAAAGGTGGCCGGAATGGAACGGTAGAGATGACAAACTGATTTTGCTGCATGACAACACCAGGCCACACGTTGCTAAATTGCTCCAGAAATATTTAGAAGGACTGAAGAGGGAAATCTTACCCCACCCGCCGTGTTCCCCAGACACTGCACCTTCGAATTACCATCTGTTCCGATCAATGCGGTCAGCCCTTATTGGAGAGCGGAACTGGCTCAATGAATGAACTGGAATAATTGTTTAAATAATTCGTAACTTTGCCTAAGAAAGGACAATGCCCATGCCCAATATTTTGAGATATAGTTAAAGTTGAAAATTTCGGTATAGAGCTTTTTCAATTAAAATATCTTCAGTTCTTCTTAACAGTTTTCTAATATTTATTATTATTAAAAAAAAATTTTTGGAAAAAAACTTTTTAGAAAAAAACCTTTCTTTATTTAAAAAAAATTAACACCACCTCGTCCAATATGTTAATAAGTTGAAATATTTTGATTCCTGACTGATCTGAGTTCCACTAATACAATACAAAACACAAACTATTTAAAATGAAAACCAATCCACCTGAACGCGCATTCAATAACATTGCAACAACGAAATAATCATCCATTCAAACATAATATTATTTCCACCTAAGTTATGCACTTGCAAAATGCAACGTGCCACTTGCACCACAAAAAATTTGCTACAGCAATGCTACAAGTCACCTGCGACCGCTTAACCGCCCAATCGTTCGAATTTGCGCACAAATAACAAATAACCAAAACAGCTTTTACACAGTCGGGCGCTTGGCCGCTACTTCGGCTGTTCGCTTGTTTGTGGCTGCCATTCCATAAGCAGCTTTTACACGCCAAAAGCGCCGGCTGTAATCCCAAAAAATGCACTACCGCAATGTGCTTCTGAAATGCAGCATGAAATACTGCAATGCAATGTAATGAAATTGAAAAGGCGATGTGTGGTGCATTTGAGCGTACAATACATAATTATCAGCTGCTCTTACATGTAAGCACACATGTAAGCTTCGTAGTAAAATACATTTGCAAGCACTTGTGTGCTCGCGTGAAAGCGTTAGAAAGTTAGGGAAGTCACTGCGGCCACAGCGTATTTGTTTAATATATTCGCCTTCCCGCTCTCGCCTTCTCTTTCGCTCAGTAGCGCTGGCAACACAAATCGAAATCTAATAGTCTTACCATGAATGACAATATTAAAAACAAGAAACAGCAACAATAATATGCACAATATCAACTCCCACTTCCTCTCCACTCAACAAGAACTGCATGGATTTTCAGTAATATTTTTGCAAATCCCATCTAAAATACGAGCACCGAGGGCGCCACAGCTTTACGCAATAAAATACTTGCACAAAACTGCGAAATCGCTCGGGCGCCTCCCTGCGAATTGGTGGCGCCACAAATATCACCACACATCCAAACAGTAAGCCACGCATTGCCCGTAGCCTTCAGCTAAAACAGGCGCAAGAACGCGCGATCCAGTGCAGCAGTTCAACTGATATAATTGTGCGTAATATGTGTTGGTGCATATATATATTTATATATGTGTGTGTGAATGTGTGTGTAAGTATTTGCCATACGCTGAACAAAGCTCTCACTTATACTTTCACCAATTCACCGTCATGGGTGTCGTTGCACACTCATTTTCACCCGCAAGTAGGCTTTTTCTGATGCAGCCGCTTGTTGCATATTTCGCGGCGCTTTCACCCACGAACAATACAAAATGCGAAAATTGCAACCTCTTTGCAAAGCTGGGTCAGAAGGGAACAGATTCAATGCACAAATTTTCTGATAGCGCACAGCGTACAATGGGATGAAATGGAATGGGAAATCATAGAAAATTTAAATTATCAAAATGTGTGGTGTGCCGTGCGGTGGAGTGAGGCTATTGGGGGGCTTAAGTAATCGGCTAGCACTCCTTCATTCATAGTACGGAAAAACTCGAAATCCTTTTCAAAATGCTAAACAAATTTCATTCGTCAAAATAAATTCAGACAAACTTCAATAAAGCGATAGCCTTTATTACAAAGTCTCCTCTAGAATGAAATTTTTTTCACACGCAAAATATTGTAACCGAAATAGTCTCTTCTATAACGATTTATTGCAGTAAAAAAACACAAAATGTTCATCACTTAATCACTTAATGAATTTTACTTAGTTTCCGTTGGAGAAAAAAATCGGAATAAGAGAGAAAAATACAAATCAGTAACAAAAACCACGTTTAAAAATCCTCAGAACGCGGCATTTGGGCATGTCGTCAATCAAGTGTCCAAAAACTGTAAAGCAATAGTGTTTCCTTTATTATGGAATTTGCTTAAACTTGGTCACAACCACTCTAATTTGTCAATTTGGTTTTTTGTATATTTGATTTTAATGTAAATTCGTTTTCTTGATGTTTCGTTTTCTCATTGAACAGACCTTTTAGGCCTCTCACTAAACAGACATCTCAGGGATGCATAGAGAATCTGGCACGAATTAATTCTGCAGAAGGTTGTCAACGGCGCACATAGGGGTATTTGAACAATCTAAGGGGCCAAAAGTATTTTTTGGGTTTAACGTGTGCTAATGGATGTTTCTGAATAAAACCAACTAAAATAATGAACTTAAAACATTTATTGAATGAAATATAATATGAGAATGAAGAAAGATTTACAAGATCAAAAAAATATAAACAATTAAAAAGAGCATCCAATCAAATGGTATTATCTAGATTTTCTTCATCGCTACGTGAAGAAAATTCTAGGTTTGGATCGGCAGGCATGAGCATTTCCAATGTTTCTGGCAGAAATTATTGGGACTTTCTTCTTTTTATTTGCCTCCTAGAGCTCATTAAGTGGTCCGAGCTTAAAAAGAGGCGGTTAAAAATATCCCTGTTGCAATTTTCTCTAGTAAATTTTCGGGCAAAATCTAGCCGGTAAGAGCGGAAATGCTTATTTCGGGCTTCTGCAGCCTCTTCAGAGAGCTGGCAAATTGGTAACAAAGCACTCTTTATTATAACAGCTCCATGAATAAGTATTTTGTGCATTGTGGGTGTCATGGGATGCCACGGATAAAGATCCACATATAATCGAGCAGTTTCTGTTGCATAAATATCATATTTTTCAGGATTAATTTTATGACCACTAGAAATTATTTCTAGAATAACTTTCAGTCTATATATTAATTCGTAGCTGATGCCTGTTATATCGGATGCTAATTGAGGATTGTCGAAAAATCTTCGGCGTGTGTTACCGTCATTGGTATTACCGTAATTCGCCTTTGGCATATCTATTAACAATCCCGTTTCTTGGCGAAACCTGTCCTGGATCTCTTGTTTTCTCTCTTTCTCGAGGCTTTTTCCAGTTTCTCTTTTTCTTGCTCTATATTTTTTTACTGGCAACTTATAAGTCAAATGGAGAATGCCCTCAAATATTCTTATCCTGGCATGTAGTACCGAAAGGCCGAATTGAATAGCCTCGAAATTTTAAATTCTGATTTGAAATGTGCAAAATTGCTTTTCAACGTCTCAATCTTTCAAGAAATTTCGCCTTGCCTCTATGTTGGGTAAATTTTCATTGTTCATGAGGTCAAATAAGTATTTTCTAGTCACAATCCTCATTCCCTCATAAATATTTCGCTTAATCCTTTGTAATGGAAAAGACCTTTTTCATAAAATTTTACCAACAACATTCAAAGTACTAAAATACCGTTTATCCGGACTTATCCGGATCAAATTCTTTGATGAATTGTCAAAACAAGGTACATACTAAACTATTACAATCGAATCTTAACCGGATCTATCTCGATAGTATTACTTATTGACTAACAAATATTATTTTAAGAAAAAAAAGTAGTTTGAGAAGGTGTGTACTTATAGGGTTGAAAAGTTAACTTTAATACTTGAAAATTATAAAGATTCTAATTGATTTCATTCATTACTAACCTGATGCTTCAGAATCCATAACTCTTTACTCCACTGTTGAACACAAAAACATAAAATTTCACTTTTAAAGTTTGGGTTTTGCAAGAGTGCCGAGAGCAGATAACGTACACGAGGTGATACGATCGAATTCCGACTGCCGTTATCGTATGTCAAATGCTTGTAGGGTGCGCGGGAGGGGCTGGCTTTTGTTCTCGGAAAGGTCAGGTACCTCAGGAAGTCATTTTTGTAAATGTACTTACTGTTTTGTTAAATGGACTTTTGACCCCGTAGATCTTTCAAATACCTGTATGTGCGGCGTTAGAACAATGAGCTTTATTGGGAAATAGACATAGTGCAGCAAATAAAGATCCAGCGGCTCTGCTGGCTAATCATTTCATCTGTATACAGGGTTGCCCATATTCAACGGACACGACGGATTTCGATGACTCTTTGGGCCCATTCCAATCGACGAGATTTGTCCGCAGGCAACAATATTTGCGTCAATTGAATCTTATACGGGAATAAATGCAAATCAATGCGGATAATTCGTTGTAAAGTGGTCCGAGCAATGCCCAACTGCTGAGAACGGCGATTTTGGGATGTTCTTGGCGACGCCTTGGTCGGTTTTGATTTGGCCTCTTTAGATTAGAAAGAGCATCACCAGTCGGAAACCTTTCGTGCAAACGTTTACTGGTGTTCTAAGAAGGCGGACTTTTCACATTATTTAGTTTTTTATACGCACGTTGAGTTTTCACAATGTCATTAAGCTGGTAGTAGCAGAGGAAGAAAAAGACCTCATTTGCGATGGAAAGATCAGGTATGGAAGGCTTGGTATTGTATGGAATTTGAACGAGAGAGGAACACTTTGTTAAAATCGGCCAAAATCGCTTAAGCGATTGTCGTGCAATCAAGGCGAAGAAGAAGAAGTCGTCTAATAAATGATAGATTCGGAAAAATGAATTTTACATTTATTTTTAAATTCCTTTTCTTTGTTTTATTCTTTTATTTTCGTTGCCGACCAGTTTTCCCAATCCATTCTTCCCAAAACTTTTTTCCCAATGCTTACTTTTCCCAAAGGCAAATGTTCCCAAATTTTTTCATCCAAACTGTTTTTCCCAAGACTTTTTTCCCAAAAGTCATTTTTCCCAAAACTTTTGTTCCCAATAAAATAAATTCTTTAGAGGAGTTCTACGCAAAAATACGGTGGATTGCGTAGCCGGAGTTGGACTGATGAGGGTTATTTTTTTGAAGCACGGCCGAAGGCCGCCCACGCAAAAAGGAGTTCTACGCAAAAAATACGGTGGATTGCGTAGCCGGAGTTGGACTGATGAGGGTTATTTTTTTTAAGCGCGGCCGAAGGCCGCCCACGCGAAAAGGAGTTCTACGCAAAAATACGGTGGATTGCGTAGCCGGAGCTGGACTGATGAGGGTTATTTTTTTGAAGCGCGGCCGAAGGCCCCCCACGCGAAAAGGAGTTCTACGCAAAAATACGGTGGATTGCGTAGCCGTAGCTGGACTGATGAGGGTTATTTTTTTGAAGCGCGGCCGAAGGCCGCCCACGCGAAAAAGAGTTCTCCGCAAAAAAAAACGAGTTTGGGAAAAATAGGAGTTTAATTGAATTGGGAAAATTGTTTTTGGGAAAATTGGTTTGGGAGTTATTTTATTGGGAACAAAAGTTTTGGGAAAAATGACTTTTGGGAAAAATGGATTGGGAAAAGTGTACGGTAACCTTTTATTTTATTTTATTAGATTTCCTTTTATTCTATTTTTTGGGTTTTATTTTATTTTATGCTTTTCTATTTTTATTTTATTAATTTCTATTTTTATTTTATTTAACCCATTTTTTATTGTATCTTATCTAGTTTTATTTTACTTTAACTTCTGATTTTTTTCTCTTTTAATTTAATTAATTTTTTGTTTTTTTAATTACTTAATCAAAATTTTCTATTATGCTTCAAGAGCAATAAGAGGAAGTCTTCTAGTAGATTTTAAATTAAGATAAATTTTTTATTTTTTTATTCCTTTTCATTACTTTATTTTTTATCTTCTTCTATTTTATTTCATTTTATTCTATTTTGATTTGTTTTATTTCATTTTATCCTTTCCTATTTTTCCTTTAATTTTTTTACTCTTTTTATATTTTACTTAACCCCGTTTTTTATTAAATTTTATTTGGTTTTTTATTTTATTTTGTTTTTGAATTGTTTTATTTTTTAATTTAATTTGATTAATTTTTTTTCAATTATTTGATCAAATATTTTTAGCATGATTCATTATTTATATATGTATCTTAATTTTCCTTATTTCATTTATTTTATTTATTTCACTTTTATTTTATTGTTTCCTTTTTTTATTTTTATGTTATTCTTTTACTTTATTTTTACCGAAGAATTTCATTTAAACAAAAAACAATAATTATATTAATAAGTTGATTAATTATACATATATCCGCTGTTGCTGTTTACAACGTCTTCCCACTTCTCGACCAATTTGCTGATGCCGTTCCGCCAAAAATCCTGGCTTGGTGTCAAAGAAATTGTTGAGCCAGTTTTAAGGGCACCTTTGTTATCGAAGGTAACATATCAGTAATCTTCTTCTCGGCTTTGGGGTATCTCCTGGAGCCAGCCACTCCATTTATTGCCTCATATTCCTCATATGTATATCCACCATTTCTCATCTCACGTGACGATTCGGTACAATAAGCGCCGCTTATAACCGCGTGTTACTCGATGGCAGGCGAGATGCTGAGAAGCAATTTGAAGACGACTTTCTTTGGTTTTTCGTTCCCCTCGTGAACCACCAAGGCTCCCAATTTTTCGGTAAGTCCCATTGAATGAAGGTTATTGGGAATCGTTTTATGATCGCTTTCTGCTAATTTACGACTAGTTTGGCAACCGTTCTCCTTCATCGAGTTCTGAAGGCCTTCTGCTGCGGAACGTGTCATCGACGTCAAAGGCGCCATTTTTAAACTTTGCAAACCATTTTCGTGCTGTAGACTCGTCTATGACACTTTCTCCATACACGTGACAAATGTTCCGGGCTGCTGACCTCGAGAGCTTTTTGACCTCAATGAAAAGCAAAGAAGAGCAGATTTCGAAAATGTTGATTTTTGCCTCCTTCCATTTCTAAGCCTCAAAACTAATAAAAAATTGAATAACTCAAAAATACAATTAACATAGTTTTGTAGAACAGAAAGAGATATATCGAATGAATACTTACTACTAAATTTGTAATCTGTTTTTTTGCTTTATTTTTTTTAATTAGTTTAATTTTTAGTTTATTTTATATTATTTTTCTTTATTTTATTACGCTACATCCAGCAGTTACATGGTCAATTGATTCACCGTAAATGTCGTACCTCCGGCACCTATTGTCTTTTACCTCGTCATGTATCGACCTTCGGAAGTTTCTTGCTGGAATAACTCAATACTGGATAGCGATTGCGAACTCTTTTGTTTCAGAAAACAATTTTTTTTTTTCTAACCATAAATTGCATGTCCATTCCATTTGAAGGTCATGGGGATGAGCACCGTGTATTGTTTTTGCCTTCAATGCTGCAATCATTTCTCCTGTGGATTTAACCCCCTCAGTTACTAAGAAGTCCTGCTCCATCAAATTCAGCGGGGTAAGCCCATTACCTGTCATAGCGATAGCCGTAAATAAGTGAGACTCGTTGCTAAGAAAATAAGTGCGTAGCTTCGACGTTTGCGAAAAGTGTAGACGTGATGTATTAATGACTATTTTTTATTTATTTAATACATTTTTTATTGTTTTTTCTATATTTTATTTTGTTTCACTTTATTTTATTTGAATTAATTTATGCATATTTATAAATATAGAAATAAAATTGTTTTATTTATTGATTTATTCATTTTTTTTTTCAACTAATATTAATGAAAATTTTAATTTCACGGTGAAAAAAAAACAATTTTTAATTTAATTTGATCAACTTTTATTTCATTTTTTCGTAACTTATATTTTTTATTTTATTTCATTGTACTTTTTCAGTTTTAGTTTATCATATCTTATTTTGATTTAATTTAATTTTTTTTTTGTTTTTTTTTTTTTTGTTATTACGTTTTATTTGATTTTTTGTTTTCATCCTTTTTTTATTACTTTTATTTTATTGTATTTTTATTATTCACTTATTTATTAGTTAATTACTGACCTTGATATAGGCTGCTGAACTCATCGGTTCTATTTTAATTCAGTTTATTTTTTTGTCGATTAAATTTTATCATATTTTATTTGAAATTAGTTGTCATAACTTCAAGTCACTACCCACTACCCACTGTATATTGGTATACTCACGCTATTTGTAGTCATGCATTTCCTTTGCAGCTGGGATTTGCCTTTTAATTTCTTTCAGCTTTAGATAGGCAAGTACAATCAATGGTAAAATGCCCCCACTCATTGTTATCCTTGTCTTCGCCGTTGTTCATGCTGCTGTTTTTATTTCTTGTCTTTGTTATTGCGGCTTTATGGAGTAATTTTTCCCCTCGCACAAAAGAGTAGGTTGCAAAGGAAGCATCAGCAATCGATGTAATGCCCACCACCGATAGCGAGAGCAGCTAATTGGTAATATGAAAACGCAATTGCATGCCGCAAATTTAAAACGAAATCGTACAGAATCGCAAACTCCGAAGCTTATCTTGTTGTGCAGTTTTTAATCACACGTGAAAGCTTTAGTGTAGATTTTGGTATATAAAGTCTTATCGAGGTAATTCCGGAAGACGTTTAGGTAGGACTCGAGCAGAGGCCCAAACATCTGATAAAGGGAAATATTGTTTGTTTATTATTTCCTGGTGGCAGTTAAGCTCAGCAGTAGGTCTGAGTCCATCGAAGAGTTCAGAGTAAGAAAGACGAGCAACTATACAAAAAAAGTCGGAAGGGAATATTTGTGACAGCACCACTCTACACCTGCTTACTAGACTAAGAAAATTTAGACCCAAATGTTGAGAAAATACTTGGAAATCGTTTTTTTTTTTTTGGTTTTTTTGTCCGGACACACTAGCAAATACAGCAATCAGACACAATTAAGTCAATTGCACTGCACTCGGGTTCTCTTTTTAATTTTCTTTAAATCTACTCGACCTCCGAAGAAATCTGGGTAGATCTTGTGGGGCCAAGGAGCCAAGGCGATCACTTCTTAATACATCAGTGCCAACGATCTCAAGCCTGATTCGAGCGAAGGCCGGGCAGATGCATCGAAAGTGGTCCGCCGTCTCATCCTCCTCTCCATATGCTGGGCAGAGTGCACTGTCTGAGATGACACTCAGATGCACGCATTCCAAGAGCAAAGTGCAGTTTTGTCCCGCTGGACTCCACGTAGATGCCAGAGCCGGAACCGTGCTCGGTCTTGGAGCCATCTGTGAAAATGCGAAAACAGTGTTTGCCGGGCTCATTTTCCACAATTGTGCATCTGGCAGCACCACACTTTATCTCTTTTCAAGTACGACGCTTGATGGCATGGAGTCAAGGGTCATGGTAAAAATCGGTGGATCGAAGTCCGTGCCTTCTCTGTTGTCCAATGCCGGACAAGGGCCGTATCAGTTCCCATTGTGTTTCAGCCTGCAGATGGCCTTCAATGGCAGATGGCCTCTCCTTGGATGAAAGCATCAAGTGGTAGTAGACCAACCAGAGCATTTAATGCCGGGCCTGAAGTAGTCGGAAAAGCTTCGGTGCAACAGATGGCCACAATACGTTTTAACCTCGATAAGGTGCTCCTGACTCCCACTACAGAGAGTCTACTCATCCAGACCACTGATGCACAGGTGATAATAGGTCTTATCATAGCCGTGTAGATGCAAAGAATCTTGCTAGGAGAAAGACCCCACATTTTTCCAAAAACACCCTTACACTGCCAGAAGGCTGTCAGTGCTTTGGATGTCTTTGTTTCAACGTGTGACTTCCA
>JAYXIM010042132.1:0-15983 GCA_037575425.1 Anastrepha fraterculus | reverse complement strand
TATATTTTTACACGCGTAAAGTTGCTGACAAGTTAAAGAGAAAAAAGCCAAAAATTACACAAACTCTTGAACTGAACAACAAAGCATTAGGTGGTAAATTATTGTTACAGATAGTTCAGCGTGGCTTTGGAGATATATACACATACACACTTACATATGCATGTATATATGTTACCCTGTGTTCACAACATTAGCAGCGCGTCATATTGCAAGTTTTTGACATTTCTTTATTTTTTATTTCATTACTGTATTATTTTTTTTATAAAAATATAGTGCATACTTCCACAAAACCCGTACAATTCAAAGTTTTAAACTTTGCACACAATTTTAAAATATTCAACAAACTTTGATCAATAGGTATATCAAATTTTGTAAACGCCATTTTATAGAAAATTTAGGTTGCAGTTTTATAGCTATTTTGATTTTGGTAAAATACTTTCCAGTGTAAAATGGCAAATTTCATGTGATTTTTGATAATTTTTTTTTTTTTTTGTTGACGGTGTTATGCATTTTCTACCATATAACGAATGTTCGAAATTTTTCTTCTAAAGAGAAAGTGCACAAGACCGCCAGCAAAGGCTAAAGGCCAAAAATTAAATTTTACTATGCCAGAATTCAATAGGCTCTGCAACTGCATACATTAACTTTTCCTGAAAGTTCTCATTAAAAAGGGTGAAATTTTGATGGAGATTTGTTTAATTATTTAAAATTTTCAATAAAGATTGAAAAGTTAAGTTTAATTTTTTTAAGCTTGTTAAAAAATATGCTTTGTACTGGAATAAACGCCATACCATGTAACTTAACCCTTTTGCAATATTGTTGCCATATGGCAACAGTAAACTTTAAAAGGCCGTCAACACTCTCTTGCAAAATATATCAACTTTTTTGTTACATAATTTCAAAAATTGAAGTTTAATGGTTAAATAGAAATAAAATAAATAATAACCGCCCTTTATATATCGGTAATACAACATTTTTGAAATTCTGAAATTTTTATTTTGCATTTTTAGTTTTTTGAGCCATTTTGGGCAAATATTTTCAACAATTTTTGAATAAAGTATATAGAAAAATGTTGAATCTGTCATTTGGTATATAAATATTTTTTCGCTCGCAGCTTTAAAAGCTGTGCTAATTTTTAAAACTAAGCTTGTTGCCATATGGCAACAAATTTCTCGTAAGGTGTTAACGTGCATTAGATTGCAGAAGAAGTTTATTTGCGATTGAAACTGGTAGCAGAGAGACGTGTTGTTGTTTGAGGAATATTATTTTCAAATATGGCAAGAAAAATTAGCGACAGTGTTATAGAAAAGATTTTGGAGAATTTCGAGGACTCAGATCTCTCAGACTTTGAGAATTTGGAATCGGAAGAAATATTAGAGGATTTATTTGAGGCATTTGACAATAATGAAACTTTTATGATGGAGGAGCTTAGTCGTCAAGGTCCGTATGATATAAACATTACAAATATCAACGGGGAATGTAATGACGAACTAGTTTTGGATGAAAATGGCTCTAGCTCAGAAGCTGGTACTTCGAACTATCAACCAAAACAAGTTAATGAATTTCGATGGAAAAAGACTTCCTGGGCTCCTCCTCAAGCTGAGTGTTATTCAAGTAACGCTGTAAAACTTCCAATGCAGTACTTTTTGGAATATTTTACTGTAGAATTTTTTGAAGAAGTAGTGCAGGCGGCAAACCAAGCCTCTCTTTTAAAAGACGGTCGATCATTTAACTTAACGAAAGAAGAATTTTTTAAGTTTCTTGCTTTGGAGGTTATGATTGGGACAATTAGTTATCCTAGATTGTCTATGTACTGGACAGCGCCCACAGATATTCCGGCATTTCGTCAAAATATGACAAAGAATAGATTTCATTCCTTGCGAAACAACTTGAAGTTCACAACAAGTGATCCAGACAATGACAAACTTTTCAGGATTCGTCCATTAATAAATATCTTTACTAAAAAGTTGTATACTATCCCCAAAGAAGAGAATCTTTGTGTGGATGAAATTATGGTACCTTTCAAAGGAAAACTATCCCTAGACAATACACGCCTAAAAAGCCAATAAAATGGGGAATTCAATTATTTTGTCTATGTAGTTCAAATGGCATGTTGTATGACTTTGAAATATATCAAGGAAAAAATACCGTTATTTCTGGACCAAAACTAAGGTTTTGCTCCGATATTGTAGTTCATCTCACAAGAACTATTCCCGAAAACAAAAACTTGAAGCTATTTTTTGACAACTATTTTTCTACACTTCATTTGACACTGTACTTACAGAAAAAAGGTATTTGCTCTACGGGTACAATTAGAGGAAATAGGTGTAGTAAAGTGCCTTTGCAATCTGAAAAGGAACTAAAAAAGGAAGGTAGAGGTAGTTTTTATTACCGCATCGAAAGGGAGGACAATCTTTATGTCATAAGATGGCTTGATGGAGGTGTTGTCCAATTGATTTCATCAATATATGGAGAAGAGCCGCTTAAAAATGAGCAAAGATTTTTAGTTGAAAAAAACACGAAAGCTGAAATAACTCAGCCCTACATTGTGGCTGTGTACAACAAGAATATGGGAGGAGTTGATAAAATAGACTTCCTTTTTTCATTGTATAGAATATCGATACGGTCAAGAAAATGGACACTTAAAATATTTGACCACTTTATTGACCTGGCCGTATGCAACTCATGGCTGGAGTACAGGAAGGATCATGAGGGTAATAATAAAGGCCAAAAGCAGAAACACATGGATCTGCTTGAGTTCCGCAACGACATTGCTGATGGTCTGCTAGCGCAAGCAAATAAGGACGCATTTTCTCGCAAACGTTTACGGCCAAAAGTCTCTTTGAATGAAAACATCGACAGCCCGTCAACTTCTCGAAAGAGGTATGAAACAGCACCATCAGTTTCTGTCCGATATGATGGAAATCAACATTGGGTGGAGTACACTGAGAAAAAAAACAAATGCAAATTAAAAGTGTGTCTACCCAACGGAGATCGCGATTGCTTTAAGGATTATCACTGCAGCGACTAAATTCTTGGTAAGATACTTCTTTCCTTTGTATCATTTTAGTAATTTGTATAGCTATAGTTTTTTATAATACTTTTTATGCTAATATTTTAGTTTATAGTTTATATCCTTGTTCACTTTTTAATATGTAACATATGTACGTGTATATTTATAGTATTGAATGGATTTTTTTACAATATATTAAATATTTTGTTATTGTTGGAACTTTAGTTTTGAAATCTTGATTTATAAATAAATTGAAATTTTGATGTCAAACCAAATTTTAATAAATGTACGAACCTTTATGCAAAAACCAAAAATAAACTGTTTTTCTTTACAATACAAAACATTTCTTGCCATATGGCAACATTAAAAAAAAACACTTAACAAAAAAAATAAAAAATAAAAATTTATTTGTATTGTTATTGGTCCTAAAATAAATACTTAGACAAAAATTTGGATTTTTTGGATGGCGCAATAAAAAGATGTAGCGAAAGGGTTAACTTTTCAAACTTTGATGTGTTTCGGCTCTGCTCCCTTGACGAAGCATTTGCATGTTAAAGCAACCACAAAGTTATCGAGACATATTTGCCGCTAGCGAGTATGGTTATACCTCATAAAACTGGTATAACTTTCTATTTTCAGCTCCCTTTTCTGATACGAGTTTCATTATACGGCATTTATGCAGGGAAACTTTTATTGTTTCGACTTTGCGAATTCTCTTTTGCTGTTCCCGTCGTGTTTATACGCATTGTTAGTTTTTAATCTACAGTCAACAGCAACATTGTGTAGGTCGAGAACACAAAGGGTGTTGATAAAGCATGAGCTTCATAAGTAGCCGGCTGAAGCAACAGAAGTTGCCCTGTATGAACGTGGTCTTACTAATACTTATTAAGTGCTCCCAAACAAATGTAATTATTGGCAGCATCATTCCCGTGCCAATGCATGGCGAATCGATGGCGCCTATTTTTATACTCAATAATACCATAGCCAAGCCGAAATTACCTTAAGAAAGTTGGTTTATAGCCGCAACTTCTTATTTGGCTAAGATTGTTTTTCTTAATTTTAGTCTCGTGCCATACCTTTATTTTATTCTATGACATAAAAAAATGTTATGCATCTTTTTCACATCTTTAAACTAATATAATATATAACAAATGAAAAAGGATTTTTATAAAAAAAGGGATAATAAAACATAAATCAAACAATTATTACGATAAAAGAGAAATGCTATTGCCTTATGCTATTAATGTAGATTACTTTGTATTAAGGGACTTTAGTCACTACCCGACAAGACAAAACTCATGTACAATGTGCGACAGATTAGAGCCGATAAAGGCGTGGCAATGTTTGCGGAGGAGGGCAAAATAACTTTCCGCTTATGTAACTAATTCATTTGTTTCGCAGTTTAAGTTTGTCTCCAAAGCAGTAAGAAAAAATGTGGTTTTTAATTAACTTTTTAACTTAAATTTTATAGCTAAATTTTCGCTCCCACGATAATTGATGCTACGTTACCTGAGTGACTCCCATTTATATCCCGCCAACGACTGTCAAGCCAGCAGTATTTCCTGAGATTCTGAGGACTTTTTAGGCTGTAACAACAGCAACAACACCGTTGTATTAAATGATATGTTTTCTCAAAGAAGTTATGCACTAGAATATTTATATTTATTTCTCTATTAATCTGATATCGGATTGAGCCACAGCAAAGCATGGTCGGTCTATACAGACATGCAAGGAAGATAGATTACAATAGTTGGCCATCCCTAGCAGAATTTTGCCTGCTCATTTTACAAGTATTTACACATTAAGACTGTATGATTTTCTTCGTATATCACCAACACAATCTAAGTTTTTTCATTAGCAAACCGCTGTAATGACCCCTGCTACGTCAGCCCATCAGTTGATTCTTTGGAACAGGCTGAGTGCCGGTTAACGATCTGATGTTGGTTACACCTTCTGAATTAATTTTACTATGCATAAATATTCATATACAGTGACTCACAGAAGTATCGGGCGCCTTTTTAGCTGCAAGAGAAATTTCGATATCGGTGACTAGGACTTGACTGCTGAGAATGGCAAACTGTGTTGATATTTCTGTGCACTAAAGCTTGGCAGCCGTAGCCGAATGGGTTGGGGCGTGACTACCATTTGGAATTCACAGAGAGAACGTAGGTTCGAATCTCGGTGAAATACCAAAATTAAGAAAACCATTTTTCTAATAGCGGTCGCCCCTCGGCAGGCAATAGCAAATATCTGAGTGTATTTCTGCCAATGAAAAAACTCCTCATAAAAATATCTGCTGTTCGGAGTCGGCTTGAAACTGTAGGTCCCTCCATTTGTAAAACAACATCAAGACGCACACCACAAATAGGAGGAGGAGCTCGGCCAAACACTCCAAAAGGGTGTACGCGCCAATTATATATATATAAAGTTTGGCAAGTATAGGTAGTTCTCATCCGACGCTTCGTTTTCATTGGGCGGGTTTTTTACGTGGCGGGTCATAAACCCAGCGCGCAACCAAATTCTGCGATGCTTCGCTTTCTCACATTAGCTCGCTCTCGAACGGGTGTTCGGAAGCTTCCCAGAGGGTACCTAGGCTAGCCCGAAAGTTGTGAGCTGATTGGACCATATGCTGAATAATCATCCTGACTACTCCCCATGGAGGATGACAATAAGTAATTTTTCGACTTGCGTGGACTTCTATATATGGAACCATGCTCCCGACCGACAACAATGTCTGCCGTTAAATCCATTGTAGAATCTCTCTTGCCAACAAGTGTTACTTTGAACGAAGTAGGCAACTGAGTAGTAAAGTCCTCTCTCGACGAACAAAACTAACAAGGCCTCCTCATGTCCGTCCTAACGTATGGCGCAGAAGCGTGGACGATGAAAACATCCGATGAGGCGTCCCTTGGAGTGTTTGAGAGAAAGATGCTGCGGAAGATTTTTGGACCTTTGCACGCAGACGATGGAACAATGAGCTGTATGAGCTTCATGGCTACATAGACGATACGTCTAAGTATAAATAAAGATCTAGCGACTTCGTTGTCTGGGTCATGTTGTCCAAATGTATACAAACACTCTGGCTCTGAGATTATTCGATGGCGTACCAGCTGGTGGTAGTACTTGGTGTGTCCAAATGCCGCCGGTTAGTACGAGAAAGAAATGACTGGCGGGCTTTGTTAAACTCGTCCAAAATCGCGTACACGGTTATTGCGCCAATTAAGAAGAAGATGGTTTGGCAAGCCCTCATGAATCATTTAACGCTATGACAACGCTTCCAAATTGTGGGAATTAACTTTGAAAAATAATAAATCAAAAATTAATCAACTGAACATCGATGACATTTGGTTCCAAGACGGCGGCGTAAGTTGCCATATAGCGCGTTTAACAATCGATTTATTCCAATATTCATGAAATTATATAGTTTTCAAGTATGGCATCTATACGGTCAGATTTATGGGAAAAATTTGTCACAAATTGGACTTATCGAATGGACGATGTAACTCGTAGCTGCGGTGAACATATCCCGGATATCATATTCAGAACATAAATGCAAAGAAATTATCAACCTGATTATAATAAAAAAAAAATTATTCCAACAATAGTTCTGTTTTGTATTATAATTTTTGTATTAAGGAGACATAAGTGTGTATTCTAATTGTTGTGCATTTTCTAACTCAACATCTCAACACTCAAATGTTCACTTTGTAACTGTCATATTTGATTGAAATTTGAGGGCATTGCCATCATAAATCGTTGTTGTTGTTTTGAAAATGTCGTCAAGTAAGCCAGTACGTTGTACACGGGCCCTTGATTGGTTGAAAGCATTGTTTGATTTATACGTTGAAGAGGAAAGGAGGATGTCCAATTGCCAACTTCCATCAATGTGATATCTCGATTGGCAATTTCATTGAAAGTAATCAAAAATTTAGTGTCGAGATGCCTAGCAAAGAAATTGTGTAGCCAGCAAGCATAAATATTGTGCCATTAAGTAATTATAACAAAAATGTGCATGACAATAAGAATCTGTGGTCACAACAGTATTTTTCTTATTGATTTTGAAACCATTACTCGAACAGGTATCGGTTGTTAATTTATTATTAGCTGGACTGAAAGCTACTGCTGTATATTATTATGAATATTACTCATATTTGAATTCATTTCGTTTGTGATTGTGGTATTGGGGATATCGAAAATGCCAAAGGGTAAAGAATTAATATACCACGTTGTTCAATAAGTTTTGCCGTTCGATAAGAAAAACTCAATTTTCTGGTTTGAAACTCTCTTTATTATTCCGCATAGTCTCTCTGAGCATCAATACACTTATTCCAACGAGATTCCAATTTATGAATTTCATCCCTGAAGCGAGTATCTGGAAGGGCTGCAAAATACACCTCCACAGCTATTATAACCTCATCATTTGATGCAAATGCTTTCCATGCATGAATTTTTTCAGGAAATAGATGGAAATGGCTAGGCGCGAAATGAGGTGGTGCTCCAACGATTCGAACTTTAATTCATGGATTTTAGCCATTGTCAAAATGCTCTTGTGGCACCATGCATTGCCCTGATCAAAAATAATATTTTCTTTTGCAGATTGGGTCTTTTACATGAATTTTTTTTACAGCATTTGATCTAAAAGGGTACAATACTATACAGAATTTATTGTTTTGCAAGTTTGCAAGTAATCCACCAAAAAATTCCTTCTGCATCCCAAAAAACTGATGCTAACACCTTCTTGGCCGATTTCTGAATGCGAACTCGTTTCGGAGCCGATAAGCCGGGTGCACACTTCTATTTAGCTTCCTAATTTGATTTTAAATCATGAGGATAGACCCAAGTCTCATCCATAGTGATGAATCGACGCACAAAGTCCACTTTATCCTTTCGAAAACGCTCTAAATGTTACTGAGAAAGTCGCATTCGGATGTGTTTTTATTTCATTGTTAGCGAGTGCACCACCTATTGTGCACAAAGCTTTCTGAAACCCAATACTTCAGTCAAAATATTGCTTACACTGCCCATCGAGATGTCTAGGGCTTCTACTAAATCTCTTTGAGTCACTTGACGATTTTCCAATACGATTTCCTCATACGATTTGTTGCTGTGTTTGGACGTCCTTGACGACCACGTTTCAGCAACTCAATTCTATTCAATTTTCAGCAATTCAGCAACCCTCTATTGTACTAATTGATGGTTAAGAGTCCTTATACATTTTCTACATTCGCTCATAAATTTCCTTTACTTTTAAATCTTCCAAAAATAAAAATTCAATCACGTTATCACAAAAATACTGTGACACGTCGGTACTATATGCCTTGTAAACAGACTGAGTTGGCAGATTGAAATGACGCTTTTAACTCTAATTTGAATTACTCTATTTGTATCTTAATTTTTGTTATAATTCTGTTCTGAGGTAGTTGACTATGACCGATCGTTCGACTTGCTATTACTTCATTATAGGTCCCTTTGTCATTAAAATTTATTTTCTACTTTTTAGTTCGATTAGCAATAAAAGCGTGTTTTTTAGTTTTTTTAAACTATTTTTTATTTGTATTTTTGTTTTGCATGTGTGCTTTAGGTTCAACATTCCGATGTTCAGCATTTGCCTTATTCTTAAATAGAAAGACACTACTGAAGTGTGACTAGCGATAGTAAGAATACATGCCACATGGTGCAAGTGTTACGCATTCACATGCATACATATAATATTTAAACGTTTTCTTTATATGTGTTTGTATATACTATAGTACTACCTGTAAATGGCTATGTTTGTATGAGCGATGTGAAAAATCAAAAAGCCATGAAATAAACCAATTTAGAAAGTTCAAAAACTAATTTTTCGCTTAGTTTATCAAGTTTTCTACACACATACATCAACATACCCACTGAAAACATAACACACACATACTATACGAGTACAAATATGTGCATTTGTAACTTACAGCTACCCATACAACACAGCTTCACACTATATATATGTAAATCTAAGTGTAGTTGTAGCCTTCTCGGTTGGTATAACCAGTTCATACACAGGAGTAAAAATTGTGTGCTTAGGAGCACGTATACATATGCATGCGGACTAGGGTGCTCCTTAAATGTAGAAAAGACATTTTTACATAAATTTTTTAAAATCTTAACCCGGAATTTTTTTACACATTAAAAAAAATTAAATCCGTGCCTAGACAATCTCTTCCAAAATCATTTACGCCCATTTTAAGAAAAGATTTATTAAAGTCGGTCAATAATTACCTTCTCTAGAATTTATGAGTAAAGTTTGCGGAAAAATTGTGAGTCGATATTATTATAGTCGAAGATGCTACATATGAGTTTTGTACTCGCTTGGAGACGTTTAAGGCGTGTCGCTCAAGGAAACTCAAAAAATGTAAGCTAAATCAAAATAAACTAAATCGAATAATATATTAAGCCTTTTCTCTCCTCCACTACATCAACGGCACTGAATGGCTGTACATGGTTTCCCTTCATTAAATTGTTAGCAGGTAGTGGTCCACGTTATGGCATCAAAACCCCACGTAATAAGTACTTGTAGTGTACCTGGAGTACTATTGCCATATAACCTACCTACCTACCACTATATTAAGCAGATCGGGACAAAAGTTTATAAGTGATATCTTCGACTAAAGTAGTATCGATTTCGGTTATTATAATTTCGGTTATTATATTTATATTAATTTAAATTCCTGACCTAAACAGTAACCCGCCAGCAGCAAGGGAAAAAAGTAAAGGCACATTTTCAATAATTTATTAGATAACAAAAAAGCTAATCTGAGTGAATTTCTGAAGGAGTCCTTTACTGGTAAGTACTAAGTATTTCTCTCCCATACTTTTGTAGCATAGATATTTTTCTTCGATAATTCTGTAGCATCGACATTTTTCGTCTACCCTTTTAAGGCACTGCTATGTCGAAACAATACTATCCAGCAGTAGTCTGCCAATATTTTTGCGCTCCACCTTTCTCGCTATCAACTCCCTATTACTCTAATATCTTTGTGGAAGCACTAAACTTTTTCCTACACTTACAGCCCCAATATTCTCTGCAAAGTAGTCAATTTGAAAATGCTGAAATGCTTCATGGAAAGTATTGTATTTACATACCTTTTATTATTTATTAACATGGGTTTTTTATTCCTAAAAAAATATTTAGTATCACTTTAAATGAATTCCAGGCGTATTCTTTTTGATTTTATTCATGCCTTTTTCAAAGTTAGTGTCTTGCATTAACTTTCGCATATTAGCGCCAACAAGAACGTCTTCTTTGAGCTTCTCGGAAAATTTACTTAATGGAATTCGTATTATAATTTTTTTGTAGTTGAGTACCTAATACCTACCTCAAGTTGTTAACTAGTTTGGGAAAATTTATCGCAGGCATTTGTAATCAGTTTCGGTCAAATCGATTTATTGTTCTTTAGGATAAGGCGATATAAACAAGGCAATCGAGGTGAGAAAGCATCGATTATGAAGAAAATTGGGTTTAGTGAGGTAGTTAAGTACATCACTAAACAAAGAGGAACATCGCAGATCATTATGAAAAAGATGTCATCTCACTGAATTATAAATGGCAGAGTGAGCACATAGCTTACTCAAGAAAGATAGAGAATCAATTGAAAATGAAGCGGCAAGAAAATACATTGTAGAAAAAGTTGAAAAACTTGTTCTGACGCAATAAATTGTGGAAAGGGTTGGAGTAAATATACGACCGTTCTAAATATCCTCCACCATCACCTTAGTACACGCAGCTCACTCAAATTAGAATGTCGGGAATTCTCCGATACCTCAGAAAAAATAGCGTGTCGAGTATTCACACGAGTTTTGTAATCTGTGTATGAAGAAAGTAACGCACCGGATGCATTTCTGGAGACTCAGTCTCTCCAAGAGCACAAAAGGGTGCATTCCTTAACAGGTTCAAGGTGTCACAATTGGCTGGAAAACAAAGAATATGAATGTTTTACTTTTTGTGGATGTCAATATTGTGGAAAGAGCTACGCTACACTTTTAAAGGAAAGGAGGAAAATAAATACGTTTATTCGCAAGTGTCATTCTTCGTTGTGTGTCCTACACAAGTGTGGCTTCGATATAGTTAACCACCCTCACTATAGTATAGATTTAGTATCTTCAGATTAATACTTAGTTCCAAAACTGAAAGGGAAAGAAGACCACTGATCGTGATGAGCTGAAGTCGTCTAGATAAATCACTTGTCATGGTTCAAATAAACTTTAGGAAAAATCAGGTATGTCGATTGGAAGAATATATCGAAAATGAAAAATAATTTCATACTAATGAAAGAAGTAAGAAAAATAATAATGCTTCATTTCTTAAAATATCGAACTATCTGTTTCATTTCAAACAGTTTCTCTTCAATGATAAGCAAATCCGTTAAGCCCGAAGTACACAATTTCAATGTGATAAGTCCAAGATAATACAAAATCTGTTATATAAAGTTAAGAATAATTTCATTACTTCCTTGAACTCTCGTTTCTGCACTAATATTCCCTTCCACTCTTCAATCGCTACTACAACATCTCGCTCGAACAAGATTTTTTCATCAACGTTTTGGAAATCCATTCGTTTCTTTTTTTTTCTCAGCTTAGAATACGCAAACTTTTGTATTGAAGATCTTGCAAAGAAAACTGCGTGAAGAAAATGACTTAACATAGAAACGTATTTTTTAGTACTTACTTTAAAATTTGAAAAACTAGACTTAGCAACTTTTCACTCTAAGCTAGCGATATATGACGAACATAATTTGATCACCTCGCACTTGGATTACTTTATAAAGTTAAAATTATACCATAGGTACAATAAAGGTTAAATAAATAAATAAACTATTAATTTTTTTTATTTCATTTAATTTTTCAACACTTTATAAACGGAACATGAATCTTTCGTAAGTTCATCTTATCAGGGAAATGTGGCTACCAAACTGAATAAAAATGTGCACAAAAGTACAAGTTTGTTGGCTTAACTTTTTTACAGGCGTATTTCCAAGTGAGACTTTTTGCATTTCTTGCACACCTTGGCACATCCATAAAGTTATATACACACCTGCGTATCTACCTGAATTTGATATGTGTGTATTATTTTTCCAAGAACCATATTCGCGCACACACTACCACATCTGTACGTATTCCTTTAAGTTTTACATGCACATGTACAAATACGATGGTGTACGTTGGTTTAGCTTCAGCTGCTTTCATCACTTTTTGCACCTTTGATCACTTTTTATACCTTACGTAAAAAACCATGAAGTCATATTAAAAACGTTCTCACTACCACGCATACTTTTATTTGAAGTATGTAGAAGAAAATTGGTATTAAAAAATTGAAGAAGTGTGTGTTTACATACCTTTTTAAGTACCACTTTCGCAAGCTTATGATAACAATAATGATAGAAACGGTAGTTCAGGTAATGAGCAGGTCAGTTATGATGAAAGTGATGACAACTAAATTGTAACTAATGATGATTTAAGTTGTATGTTTATTATTAATAATATAAATTATTTGTAAGAATTACAAACGCTCCGGCTCTGAAAGTATTCGATGCAATACCAGCTGGTGGTAGCAGAGGAAGAGGAAGGCCTCCTCTAGTTGGAAAGATCAGGGGGAGAAAGGCTTGGCTTCACTTGGTGTGTCCAATTGAAGCCGGTTAGCACGAGAAAGAAACGACTGGCGCGCTTTGTTAAACTCGGCCAAAATCGCGTAAGCGGTTATCGCGCCAATTAAGAATAATAAGAGATTTGTAAGAATTAAAACTAAAGTTTTACTTTGTTTTCTCTTTGGTTATACTATAAAAAACATTGTCCTTATTTTTAAGTACATGGTTTTTTACTGGATCTCTTAAAAATAAAGTTAAGCCCAACAGCAAGCTTTTAAATCAAAATCTAATTTAACTACTTATTAATCCATTGCATGGCATCTTTTTGACCTATGTTCCTCCATCTAAAGTAGGGTGATTACATCCTCCCAAACATGTTATGCCGTGTACGCGAGAGTTATATCAAGAGGGTTTGAATGGGTCTGCATTTTTTTAAGATATTTGTCGCTACTCTTTTTGATTCCGTCATCGGTCATGGACATTTAAAGATCTTCATTTATTCGATTTTTTGACGTTCCAAGGCCATCAC
This sequence comes from Anastrepha fraterculus, assembly GCA_037575425.1. Lineage (NCBI taxonomy): Eukaryota > Metazoa > Arthropoda > Insecta > Diptera > Tephritidae > Anastrepha > Anastrepha fraterculus. The sequence continues at coordinate 2,827 of JAYXIM010042132.1, read as the reverse complement.
AGCAGAATGGCTGGGTTCGTGACTATTATTCGGAAATGCACAGATTCTAAACACCGTGCATGACACATCAATTGACAATAGCAAACATCTGAAAGTATTTCTGCCATAAAAAACCTCTTTCTAAAAAACCATTTCCCCCTCGGAGCTAGCGTAAAACTGCATGTCACTCCATGTGCTGGGTTTTCCAATAACAGGTGTATTTTGAATAGCCCACTATTTCGGTAGATGTCACTTTTGAAGCTGTCATTTTTTGATATTTAACAAGTAGAAACTACGCCATTAATAAAAATGGAATGATACACGCTTAAACAACGCATTGAAATTATTAAAATTCATTATAAAAATGGTGAACATTTGGCACAGACGGTTCGTAAAACTCGAACATTTTTGGGTCATCGTGAAGCACCTTGTCGGACCGCAATACAGAAATTGGTGAACAAATTCGAGCTATTGGGACAAGTTAGAGATGTGAAGAATAAAACCCGTGCAGGTCGCTCAAGAACAGCCGAAAATTTTGCTGTTGTAGCCGAAAGTGTTGAAGAGAACCCAGGTTTATCCATTCCTCGTCGTTCTTTATAATTAGGCATTCCACAAACATCATTACACCGTATTTGCACAAAGATTTGGGTCTTAAGGCTTATAAAGTCAAGTTTACACAAGAACTCAATCCGGCTGATCATCAAGAACGTCGTGTCTTTGTTGATCGGGGGGTTGAAATGCATGAAAATGATCCGGAATTCCATCGAGAAATCATCTTGAGTGATTAGCCCCATTTCCACCTCGGTGTCTTCGCCAACAAGCAAAATTGTCGAATCTGGGGCTCAGAAAATCCGAGAGTTATTGTTGAAAAGCCTCTCTATCCTCAACGTGTGACTGTTTAGTGCGGTTTATGGTCCGGTGGAGTCATTCGGCCTTACTTTTTCGAAAATGAAGCTGGAGCAACACTTACGATGAATGAATTGCGCTATCGAGAGATGATTAACGATTTTTTATGGGCGGAATTGGTTGGTATTGATCTGGACAACGTTTATTTTCAACAAGACGGCGCTACGTGCCTTACGAGCAACGAAACCATTGATCTTTTACCTAAATAACACCACTTATTGGAAAACCCTATAGTTTTAATGTACTTGAAGTTTAAAGCTTTCAATTTTATTTGTACTTTAATCCACCAGCTCTCCAGCCACTCTTCTACAAGATTTATTGCGGAAAAACAAATTTCATGCTCGGATTTGATTTTTTTCTTTAGTTGTTGCTGGTTATACAGATTAATCGAATCAAATGTGTGTTGTGAAAATTAGTGGAAATCGTTCTGTGAAGCGTTGTTGTCCCGTATTCAGAGATACGGTAGAGGTTAGGTGAGTCAGATTGTCGCTGTGAAACCTGGGTATTTGAGTATAACCTCGAGACCTGTAAATAAAATCAACAAAGGGTTCAAAAGAGGGGTTACGTCTGCAGCGAGAATGACCAAGTCCCAACGGAAGACAATATTGATTAGGAGTTTCGATATCCGAGACACCAATCATTATGAGTTTATTCCTACCGAACCGGCTGTAGTGCGGCTGCCAGCACACACAGAATGTTTGGATTTTTAACTGACCCTTTCATTGTTGATTTAGCACGAGCTTTTGGCGGCAAAAAAGCATTCCATGCCTCGACACCCACTCAATAGCCGCGATATCGCCCACTAAGACTTTGTCTTTCACGCTTCAAAGGAGCTAATTATGGAGGTCAATGAAGTTGCTATTGTGAAAGATGGTAATAAAGTTTTGCGCATAACCATTAATTATTGACAGCACGCATACGAAACTATAGTTTAGTCTGTCGGTAGTGGCTCATCATGTTACATTCTTCTACAATTTCACAAAACTGTGTGGAACCGTGCTTATGCTGCTATTTGAGAAGCTCCTGTCGACTTCGTCCAAGCACAACGTTTCGCTTATTCGGTTAGCTAGATTTTTATTGTTTAAATAGCATAAAACAATCCCCACAAATTTTACGTAAGCTTCTGAAGTGGCAGTGTGTGGCGGATCCGGCCTGTTCCGGTAACGTAGAACTGGCTTTATACATCTTCAAAAGGTTCCAAATCGACTTGCACCTGAATTATACGGTTTACATACTTCTTTGATTTCAATTCGGAAACTTTCACCTTTCAGAACATATTAAAATAGTAGCAGATGAGATTTTTGGATATGTCACGAGAAATTAAAGCTTTAAACTACTTATCGACTTTTTAGGAGTGAACTTTTTGCAAACTCGAGTGAAGGCAAAAATATGTAAAAGGTATTGAATAAAAGGGTTGAACTTTTCGCTTTTGTTAGTCTAACATATTTCTATTATAGCTAACGACTTGAGCTTCCATGTAATTTTCTTAAATTTAATCTTTTATCGATTTATGGATATAACCTTTTAAAAGGGATCCTCGAACAGGACGAAAAAAAGTATTTAAGTAATTTACACCTTCTGCTGGGCACTTCGGGTCTGGCTGGCGCTATGTATTTACATGAATTTGTATGGGAATATGTTGCAAATGCCCCACATTTCTAATTCCTTTTGAATTATCGCAGGTAGAAATTTTTTTTTTAATTTCTTTCCTCTTTCATTGGTTTTGGCGTGCAATGAGCTACTTACAGAAACAAAACTAACACTGAAAATATTTTGGTTTGTAAAAACAAAAATTTTCGTTTTGTTCTTTATTTTGAGTAATTTCGAAGAAGGTTGAAGAAAAAAATATATTACAATGATATTTATTTATGGATTCGGTGGCAGGCAAGCAAAACATGTATAAGCGATTTTTTGAGTACTGTTGACATACTGGATTCTTGCA
>JAYXIM010042130.1:0-29172 GCA_037575425.1 Anastrepha fraterculus | reverse complement strand
TATGATTTGTTTCTGTTTATTTTATTACATATTTTTGGAAATGAGATTCGGCTTTTTTCCAAAAATTGTAGTTATAAGATTCGAAATACCGAATTTGCCGTCCAGGTCGAAAGCAGTGACGTCCTTACATGTTTACTTAGTTTTCTTACACTTACGTACTCGTATATGTTAAGAGTAAAACTTTTTGCATCTCAGGTTTGTATACACAATACACTCTCACATATGTATGTATGCATGTACATAGGTATCTATGTACTCAATTTAAAGTTGTACGCTTGCTCTGCTTTTTGTTTTGTCTTTTATTTTCCATGACTTCAGCAGCCTGAAAAGTTTGTCAATTTAAATGTTGGTTATGTCGACATTTATGCTAACTTTTTATTCTCGCCTAATTCATATTAGCATTTATAACCAAATAAATCTTGAAACTTTACTTGAAAGTAATGCTTTTTACTTCCAGTTGCTAGACAAACAACTTTTTAAAAGATATTGCCGTAAATTACAAATGCAATTTTTTAAAAGATTAAAAGGCTTAGATGGCATTCCTTAAATATGAAAAGTTGGTTCAGTATGTGAAATCAGCAAAAAACAACAAAAGTACTTACAAATATTGATAAATATTTATTAAGAAAATATTGCTAAGTTATTTCTATATAGTAAGTGCTGCTTGAAAGCTTTCAATTTCATGCTTAAAAATACATACAAATAGCAGTGCAATTTATTATGTACTCCAAAAAGGTTGCATTGGTGATGGCCCTTATTGGTTATCGCTGCCGAAGGCAAATCTAAAAATTAAATTTTCCACCATAAGTGTACAAATGCGTTTCATACTTTTTCCAATAATCCCAATATCCATTGAAAATCAAGCTCAAAAATCACATAACTTGACAATCTGTTGTAAAATTTTATGCCAGAACACACACTGGCAAACACAAATTATTACAACACATGCACATTAAAGCATATATTTAGTATGTAGATGTGCACTTGGTTATACGCCCTATTGTTGTGGTTCATGTCAACGCTATGCCCAAATGTACATATACACATACATATATGTCTACGCTTATGTATATAAGTAATACAATTTTTATTACAGCCTCTCACAGCCACCGCTCATTTGTCGCTCATTCGCCACAGAAATCACATTAGTCGACCACATTAACATTCGATTTTATGCGTTGGCCTAAAGCAGCTGCATAAACGCAAAGCATGTAAGCATAGCCATTTGCATACAAGCATACATACATACATGCAATGAACAAACAATAGCATGTAGTATGCGCAGAACTTTTATCCTACGTTGAACTGCACGTCCCATCTCGTCATATTATTTCATATCCTTTGCAGGCAATGACAATATTCGCTGGCACACGCCCATTTCACTCTTCGAATACAGCTGCACGTTTCGCTCAAGCAGAGATTTAATTGTATTTGCTGTTTGCATTTTATGCAATAATAAGGATAATAGCAAGCGCCTGCCGCAAATGTTGCACGCATATTCTTGTAGTGGGCCTTGCATTCATAACTATGTACCAGTGCTTATGTTTATATCATGCATATGTACGTATGTATGTAAATACAGTATCTCGAAATTGAATTTTTTTATTGCATTTGAGAAATACAACCAAATATTGTATGAGCCGAAACTTGGCAATCGAATGCCAGCTAATTTAAATTTATATTTTGTTTGGGATTTGCAATTGAATCGCCAGTTCATGGAGGTATAGGTTACAGATAAAGCTTACTACTGTAAAAAATGAAGAAATAAAAATGTTATAAATCACTACATAGCGAAACTCCTTGGGTTGTTACGTTCTAAATATTTTTTCTGGCTTCTGGCCACCTTTTCTAGAGGGAAGTTAAGATAATTTTCATTGTCGAGATGGAGCATAATGGAACTCCTGTAAAATTAGCTAAAATTGTTCCATGCTGAAATGCCTGAAAAGTCTTCGAGAAAAGTACAGTGTCAGTCTGCCTTCTAAAAAAATGGAGCGAGAAACTCTTTTCAGAGATTTTAGCAAATAATTGTTAACGTATGGTGAACTTATCGGCCCATAAAGTGCTCTACACAATGAGTTTGTGCACCACCAGCATTTGTCGTAATTAGTTATTAGGTTTTCAGTTTCACGTGACAGATATAAAATTTGTATTACAAAGTAAAGAAGGCTGAATCCGGTTCGGCCCAAAATTTATAATCCCGCGCACATTTGTGTACATTTTTTTTGGGCTGGCTGTTAACTGGAATTATTTGGAATCGAAGCTCATAGACAAGTAAAGTTACAGCTTGTAATAACAGATGGATGAACGGAAATTTAATTTTTTACATACAAACAGTGGACATGGTTTTCATCCGAACTCAATAATACATAGTAATGTCGGATTTAATGGGGGAGTAATAAGTGCGCCATATTTGCGTGAGTTTTATTACTAAGAGAGTTCATGATTTATATAAAATTCAAATAATTTTTCATCATTTTTAATAGAAATATTTAGTGTTTCTTGCTTCTTTAATAAGTACCATTGCATTTCCACACCAAAATTCTTTGGATAAAGAATTATATGGTACCAAATTTCATTAAAATATATAAATTTGGAGACGCTGATATGGTTAAGTCGATTTCCCTAATCATTCTGAGACTCTTCGTATATTCATATACATTCCGTCAAAAAAATATCGGGAATTGTTCATTTAAAAAGCGCGCGTTATACATATGTCTAAATTTTTTTGCTGGAATATTGGCACATCTGTCCTATATAATGTCGCAGAGTTTGAGCGTGATCTGTCAATTAGCTTGTTTTTGGCATTTAATTACAGCAGTCAAACGCAGGATAAAAATGTCGAACCATTGAAAATGTTGCAGAAAGCATATGGCGAGTGTAATTTATCAAAAACACGGGTCTCCGAGTGGTATACGGCTTTTGCAGAGGGCCAAATCGTGGAAGATTTGCCTCGATCTGGTCGCCCATCAATGATTTTGATTAAACAATATTTTGTATTTTATTGATCAATTACCGGTACTTTTTTGACAGAATGTATGTTTATATACTATATCATATATCTCGATTTCTTTATGCTGTTACATACAACCGTTATGTGAACAAATTTATAATACTCTTAGGCACAAGTGCGCTGCTAAAAAAATTACTAAAATTGTGGGAAAATAAGTAATGGGAACTGTGCGAAGACAGTGGAAGAATGCACAAACACATTGAGTGTCAAGCGGATTTGATGGCACTTTGAGAGCCTAAGAAGTTTTCTATTAGAAAGTTGTGCTATGGTAGTAGGTATTGATTTCTGAACGATTCCCGATCTGCTCTGTTATTTATTATGGATTTTTTAACTGTTTTCATATGTGGCATGTTTTGTACTATGCGTAAAACGGAAATGAAAATTTAATGACAAACTTTTCATAATATCGGCCTACTCTGAGAATATAAAAAATTGCCTGCAGTGTAGTACAAAACCATATTAAAAGATTTAATGTGAAATAAATACTGGTGTGCGCTTTCATGCGACATGGCGGTCAATGTGTTAAGAGATTTACAAGCATGTACTGTATCAGAGTACCATTTACCTTATTCGTTGAGTAGAAGAAATGAGTCTGATTTCTACCATAAAAATGTTGTAAATGCAAAATACTTTCCTATATTCTTCTTTTTGTTATAAAAAGAGATTTTTCAGTATATATTTCATATGCTAAGAAATTAAAACCCCAAAAACACCGTGACCATTTTTGCCAACAATCTCGGGATTTTTGTGATTTAGAAGATTCGGTAATCCTAGACCACTTGGCATCCCTGTACAGATGACCGACGTTGATATTGTATATATAACGAAGCCACAACATTTTTTTATGCAGAGAAAATACGAATTGTCGTCAAGAAAAAAGTTATCAAAAATTGGCGAAAATTGTGAATGACTTCAAACTTGCACTTTGTTATAAAAACGAACTAAAAAATAAATAAGTGAATAGTCAAAAATTGCCAATAGGTATTGCCTTTATAATAAATTCGAGCGGGGTAGTAGTATTCATGTAGTCTTCATGATAATTTCGAGCGTCATCCCGAAAAAAATAATACTGCAAGCACTATATTCACTTACCCACTTACCATAAAATCTACTATATATTAAGCTAATTCTCAGAGCAAACACATTACCTTCCTGTATATAAGCAAACGAAGTCGCCACCTTACCTGCTTGGTACGAACAGAAAAAATGCGGTTCATTTGAAAGCAAAACGTGCGCGAAATTTAACTTTCTTATACTTATAAAGAGTCTTCCATAAGTGACGCCTAGATTTTAGTAGTGAATAGTTCCTACACGGTAGCTTTTTTTATGGAACCACGCGTTAAAATTATAAAAATTTATTATGAAAATGGTTGATGTTTAAAAGCAACATATCACAAAATTTGTGATTTTTTTGGTCAAAATAATCGTCCGTTCAAAGTTTGATGAAAAAATTTCAAGAAACTGATTCAAGGACTGGCAGACCAGAAACTGGACGATCTGTTGAGAATATTGCTGCTGTAGTGCAAAGTGTTGCTGAACAAGCTTCAACATTGATATCTCGACGTTCTCAACAGTTAGTCACTTATGAATCGACGGTTTGGCGAATTTTACCTGTAGACGTGCTCACGGTTGACACGGTGGTCTAGAGCTCGAAAGTTTAGGGTATTTTCAGGAATTTTTTTTATACCATAAAAAACGATATCTGAACTTTTTAAGCTTTTTAAGCTGTTTATACAAAAATTAAAAAAAAAATTAATAATTTTAAAAATGTCGCTGAAGTTGACACTCTCGAAAAATTGGACCTGGTCGGTGTTGTTCTTTTTGGCACTTCTATTTATATGAAATACAAAAATCAAAAAATTATTAATCAGTAAGACTGCACCTATGTCCTGTACTAGTATAAAGAGAAATTGACAAAGTGGCGCGGGTTTGAAATTGAAATTCTAAAAATCAGGTTTTTAATTCAGTTTTTTCATCAAAACAATACGAAATAATTGAAATAATAATATGATTCTAGTACTGGCGATAGCCATTGATTTTGTTAACATATTAAAATTTCAGTTCAATAGTTGTTTTTTTTTTTTTGACAACACCCGGCCGAAAAAAAGTAATTTCGAGATAAATGAGTTTAAAATTTGAGGTGCAGAATCGCGGTGACCACTCTCTACCTAGTTAATGGGCTGTAGAAGCTATAATATTGGGAAATTCGGCATGGAAATTTCACAGTATATTCTTAAGATACTCTACTTTAAAAATATAAAAAAAACAAAAACTCGATTTTTGAAAATTTTTAGGCCAAATAATGTAATTTCTCACATACGAGTATATTTTAAATAAAAATAGTGAAACCTGCATGAATCTAAATTTTTTCTTGCTTAATTTTAAAATAACATCTACGCTCGTATTTCGAAAGACCCTTCATATTTCTGACTCCAACATACATACGTTTTCTTGACTTTAAATTCCATTTTGACACACTGTAAAAGCTGCATACGCATACGAATATGTATACGCTGCCGCAAAGGCACAATTGCCGATACAATGCAGCGTTGCATATTCCAATTTGCGCTTGCACCACGCCAATAAAATGGCACGCAATTTGCAGTTTCGTGGAAGTTTAACAATTTTTTCTTCTTTTTTAGCTACTAGTCTAATTTTCATAATTTCGAACGCACTACATTGGAATTCTCTAATATGGATTATTATATCAATGGTGTTGTTTTTTGAATGGGAATATGCGCTACACGTTAGTGTGTGCCTATTAGTGGATGCTTAAGTTTCATGTTCATGTAGTAGCTAATATACCCAGCAAACTTTTTTGTCTCATATCAACTTGAGAGGCATTTGATATGGAATAGTTTTCTCAAGTCTACCAGTTTAATTCGTAACAACATCTCGGCAAGCGGATTATATACGTAGTGCTCTCAATTAAAAATGCACTTTTTTACATAGAGATTTTCTTTGTTATCAAGTTGAGAAATTGCTAAATATACGCTTCGCCTGAAAGGGATTTCTCTAATTAGTATTAAAATATACAACATTTTTTATTTTCAAATTTTGATTAATTTCTTATTTTCATTCTTTTACAAAAAATTCATGGAATTAATAGAGAAATCAACACAGACATTCTTTCTATGACATTAAGTTCAATTAAATATCTAGTTCCAGATTCATTCAAGGCATAATTGGACTTAAAAACATCAAGAGAAAATTTATAATGCCGCCAAAGATTTTTTACAGCTGCCTAAAATTTTATGAATTCCAACAATAGAGAACAATCAATGTTAATATTAAGAATATGATAGAAAAATATAACCGACGAGATCATTCTTCTACTTTGAGGAGTATGTAAATTTATAGGTTTTTCGTGTATGGCTCTCTGCACTCGGAGCGATTTCTCTTGACAAAAGCCAAAGATGTTAAAGCCTTAAAATATATGTAATTGAGGTAGTTACCCAACGTAAAAGCTGAGTCAAAAATTATACCAATATCAATGTGAAATAAAGATGTATGGGAGACAGAATATACCGATGAAAATGAGTTACTTGTGTTACGGTAACTTACTTAGCATTCGGTGTAAACTTATAGATAGGTTATGTATAGGTAATAGATTGTTAGTCTATAATTCCTAGGAATAGCATTCCCAAGAGACAACAGCTCGCTACGAGACAGACGTTGGAGATAGACAGATAGACCTGACGGTAGACACTGCGATGTGAAATAAGGGCAGAATGCTTATTTGAAGACGGTATTTGTTCGCCTTGCCAGTAGGAATTATCGGACGCTGTGGATTTTTTTAAAGGCTTGCTATACAAGACAAACTACAACCATTATTCCTACCCTGGGCACCAGTGGTCAGAGCGATAGCAAATAGTCGTAATCATTGATCAGAAAAATTATTAAATCCAGATTGAAGTGTCTGCATACATTAATTACTGTGCAGGAAACAGACTCTTGCAATATTTTTAAAGATAGTAAAAAGTAGCAAAGGCCTAAGTATACTTCCCTGAAGTACCCCTGACGTAGAAATATAGGGTAAAGATCTTACATTGTCCATAACATAAAATTAATTATATTATATAAACTTTTAAATTCAAAAAATAGTATTACTTCATTTTTCGGCACTTAATTCATGTGATGCTTGATCACAAAACACCACTTGGTAGAAATATTGTTTCTTTATGGCGCTCGCTCTTCGGCAGAAAATGACAAGCCTCCGAGTACATAAAACTGTAGATTCCTTAATATGCAAAACAGTATCAAGACGCACACCACAAATTGGAGAAGGAGCTCGGTCAAACATCCAAAAAGGGTATTAGCGCCAATTATATGTGTATTTATGGTTGATATGAAATATCATATGAATAAATCGGAGAGTGTATTTACTTTGCAATGACTTAAAAAATCAAAAGTGAATAAACAAGTAGCGTACGTTCCGTACTAAAATAACAGCCACTTCTTGAGTTAATTACGCAAGCGAAAGTCGTCCTCAATAAGACATTATAATAAAAGACAATTTCTGATTAATTTGGTTATATGGCATAGCCATTCTCGAGACATTCGATTTTAAAAGTTGTTTAAAAAAACCTTTGTTTAGCTATGCTTGCAACTTTTTTTAATGTAGGCTCAAGGGTTAGTTTCCTAGATTAGATCACCGTTTTAAAGTTAAAGGATATGTCAATTTATAAAAATCATCAATAGAACTGAAACCAAGTCCTTACAATTAAAAATAGTTGTACAATTTTGTGTTTACAATTTTCCGTAAATGTTTTTCCATTTCAAATCGTCAAAAAAAATGTTTGTATTGAAACTAGTCTGTAAATTTTTGCATTTTTTTATTAATAATTTTTATTTTGGAAATAAATATTTAGTTTTTCATATTAGATTTTTTAGATGTCAAAAAAAGATATAATATTAAATCAACCGACAAAATGCGGGTGAAAATTTTTTCGCGATCAAGAAACTCTATATGTGTACACGCCTCACTGTTTTTTAATTGTTCTCTTTTTCTTCAGTCTGCTTATCCGATTCGTCCGTGGTAGAGGTGCTACACCGTACATGTTTCTTCCTCTTACTGTGTGACTGGATGTCGATATCAGTTTGTGAACATGGCAGCGTTTATCATTGAGATATACGTATCCTTTCCCGATAACACTGTATAACCTTTTATAAAAAAAAACTGCATTTTCCTTACACATCGGGTGTTTTTTAAGAGCTTGAGAGCTTAAAATTATAATATATACAAAACGGAAATATTATTGCAATGATTTTTTTATTACAATCTGGTAGATAGTTTGCATAGCAATTATTTCTTGAATATGAAATCCGGTATATGTCCGCCGCGGCTAGGAGTTAATGGTATATTTGAGGAATCTAATTAATCGATTGTTAAGCGCACTATATGGCAAGTGGCGTCGTCTTGTTTTGAACCAAATATGGTCGATATTTAGGTGGTTGGTTCTTGGAAACAAAAATTCAGTCAGCATGGCTCGATAGCGTTCGCCATTCACAGTAACGGCAGTTCCTTCGTCATTTTGAAAGAAATAAGGACCGATGATGGCGACAACGGGTAAACCGCTCAAAAAATGAACGAAGTTGTTTATGAACTCCACGAACAGTTTAATTTTTCCACCGCAAATCTACACAATTTGGTAGTTTTGGTGCGTTGTTTTGGTGTTAAACAATTCATATGATCTGCCAAGATTTACTGAACAGAAATGTCAACATAGTTTGCCTTTCTCAGTTGTCCCCCATAGTTTTCGATAGCGAAAGTTCTCATACAGCCAAAAAAACTACCTGGCATAAGTGCAGCGAGAAAGTAGTTCATGAGTTTTCAAATATTCCTAATTTTAGCGCACTTGAAGAATACGGTTTGGGAGAAGGGTTAATATCAAAAAATAAGGCATGCTGGAACTCAACTTGAGAACTAAGGCCTTATCAAACAATGAAGAATTCTTTTTTTTGTGTTTGCTGGGTATGTATGTATGAACAACTGCATATGCATGCCGTGGTGGTTTTCAGTATCGTCTGGAATTAATTTCAATTTCATGCTTCAATATGCATGCAAATTGTTGGCGGAATATTATTGCTTTTGTTGTTGTTGTTGTTATGCTATAATGCATACCATTGTTACAAAGTGCATGCGTTAAATTTCTTGTAATTTGGTGCTTTTATATGCTAGAGACGCGAAATGCGCTCTGGCTTCGAGTGTCTGTTGTAAATTTAGTCAAGCAGGTTTTCAGTCAAATTAATTTCATAGACTAAGAGCAAATCTAATTTGACTGTTATTATTACTAGGCCATACTATGCTGCAACCTCCAAAGTGGTCCATTATGTTTCACTATTTACTATTATGTGAACGTTTTTGATGAATTTAAGCGCTTCATTAAGCTTCTCATTTCATACGGTAACCGAATTAGAGATCCCATGAACTGGAAGGACTAGCTTTCGCTTAGCAAGAGTGACATACTCATAATGATTGTGCTTCGATGTTTTATCAGTCAGCTCGCTCTTTCATTGATGTACTGAGGTGATAGCGAATGCGGCAATGTATGTGGTACCCAATGAAAGTTCTAAGTTCTTCTCTACTTAACCGAAATAGTTATGTATACAGCGTAACCCACCTCCATCTTTAAAGTATTGAAGGTACTTGGTTTGTATGAGGTATTTTTAAAAGTAGAGGGCATCAAAGATCTTAAGGTCAAATTGCGAGCATCCATTTTATTCTATTGGTATGAGAATAAGTTTTCGCCCACGTAAAAGACTTGTCGCTGGTGATACTATTTTTGTGTTCGCTCTAGCAATATACTGATGATTTGAAGGTGTATATTTGAGGTCCCGTTCGCAGTAGTCGGCATTCGTTTGAAGTGTCAAGATGCTTTTTTATCTGACGTAAAAAATATCTACGTTCGTCTAGAAAACACAGCATTTGCGGTAAGTCATTATTCATTATTACCGTTTAAAGAAAAGAGCAGCTGAAGCGTGTCGTATATGGGTCAATATATACGACAATCAAGCCTCATCAAAAACAACTTGTAGAGAGTGGTTTTGACGCTTCAAGAGTAGTAATTTCGATGTGAGTGATAAAGATTCGAAGATACTCAACTACTACAATTATTGGATGAAGTCGCATGTCGAAATGTGGAACCCCTTGATGATATGCCTAAAGAGCTGGATGTTGACAGATTAACCGTCGGTAAAGGTTTGCACGTGATGAAAACCCTAAGCGTCGAAAATGTTGGAGCCTGCCAGGTGAACCAGGTCCATCGACAGCGAAAAAAAAAAATTCTTGCTTCAAAGGTTATATTATACATGTTGTGGGATCAGAAGGGTGTCATCTCTTATGAACTCCTTAAACCATCTGGTACCATCTGGAACCCTCACTGGCGATTGTTATCGACTGCAGCTAATGCGTTTGCATCGAGCTCTCAAAGAAAAGCGGCCGGAATGCGACGGTAGACACGACAAACTGATTTTGCTGCATGACAACGCCTAGTTGTACGTTGCTAAATCGGTCCAGAAATATTTAGAGGGACTGAATTGGGAAATCTTGCCCCACCCGCCGTTTCCCCAGACATTGCACCTTCGGATTAGCATCCGTTCCGATCAATGCAGTCAGCCCTTATTGGAGAGCAGTTCACTTCTTATGAGAACATGACAAACTGGCTCAGAGGTATCCGTATACTACCTGAAAGATAGAGTAAAGTTGTAGCTTCCAATGCTTCACATAATATCATGTATTATTTAATTGTATTAAATAATTTGTAACTTTGGCTAAAAAATAACTTATTCCCACACCCAATATTTCTAACTCAAGTAGACTTTTGGATGCATCTTTTGATGCGAGCGTAAACTAGTTCGCCACCTTTTGCTCTGGGCATTCTATTATAAACGTTGGCTTCTCAACTTTTAATGGTTCTATTATGTGTGGGCGCAACACGGAACACTGTAGAATTCACTATAATTTCACAAAATAAACATCTGTCGTTTTTGCGAACTGAGCGATGAAACGCCAGAACGCGTCCTCTGCGAACGTGCACCCCTCACAAGACGAAGACTCACACACCTAGGTGGCGGGCTCTCATGGGAAACCAATGAAATAATTTTAACCTACTTTTTTAAATTAAAAACTTTTTGGACTATGAAATTATATTATAAGCTTAATAATTAATTTAAAAAATAGCCCGATTTTGTGTGGAAACATTTCTCGGTACAACTTCACTTCCTGTCAAATCGCTATACCATAGCTGACGGTAAAGAACGCAGAAACAAAGCAGTAGATACGTCTAAATTGACGCAAATAAATTGGCCTCAGTCAGCCTAGATTCAACAGTTTTGTTTTCCACCCTACGGCCTTTCCAAGCAGAACAGAAAATAGTAAACAACAACAATTTTAAAAGCAAATACGCACATTTCTTCAAATAACCAAAGGGAAAACAAAGGTAGTTGCAAAATTAAAAAATAAAGTCAAACACAACTACAACACAAACAATGGCAAGTAGCCGTCCGACCATCCCAACAAACAGCCACTTGTTACTGCAATACTGCTTTCTTAACGCTTTAGGGTTGCATAGATTTCCGCCCAGCCGTTTTCGTTTATCTTCTTCGTATATGTACAGGGTGCTATTCGTGCTCAATTTCGAATTGATGTTGGGAAATATGTCGGGTCGAGTATATGTATTTTTATACACAAAATCGTCAGAAAGAAGACTGAAATCGATTAAATAATAACTTTCTATCCACCCAATTGTGAAGTGGATAGCTCAAATTTGACTTGGTATGGTATATATCTCAACAAAAAACTCAGTACACATGTCCAACTTTGCATGTGGTCGGTTGATATTGGAAATGGAAAGATAGCATAATTGAGCGACTCCATGTCAAGTGATCTAAATATTTTGTAAATATTTTTCTAATATTAAGCATTTAAATTTTTTTTATATCATATTATTGTTCTTATCATGTGATACAACCCTCTCAGCGCAATGATTCTGATTTAGATATATTCGACGTTTTAGTTCAGACTGTGTTAAGCCATATACTCTAAACCGGTCATATAACGCTCTTGTGCGTTCGAAGCTAGAATATGGAATAGAATATGCTGTCTTTATTTGGAGACCATATTATGCTTGTTCTACTAGCAGACTTGAACGTGTCCACCACTTCACTGATCCAATTCCATCCAATAAAGGTCGGATAAACGCTCATTAACCTAAAATCATTCTCTCCCTCACTGTCCTTTATGGTTTAATAAGAGGGATGATAGACCCCCATCATTGCACGGACAATAAAAAACTTCAATAATTTTGGGCTAAGCTTGCAAAATCTTTTTTGTTTATGGTTAGGGATGGTTAAAATAAATTATTGTCATATTGATCTGGATTTTTCTTCCACAAAATGCAACTTCAAAATTTTTCTAAATTATTTGCGTAATTACAATAGTTAAGCTTAACCACCAACATTCCTTCTCTGTAAGAAACTCTACATTTTCTACATTGAAATGAAATAATTAAATTATAAGTTAAATTTAGTTTTGAAAAAAAAATTAAATTTGGGAAATAAATTAAATTTTGGAAAAAAAATCAAATTTTAAAATAAAATTAAATTTTCTAAAAAAATTAAATTTTAGAAAAATTAAATTTTTGAAAAATTAAAATTTTTGGTAAATATTAATTTTTTTTGCTAAAAATATTTGTAAAAAAATATCTTAGCTTGAAAAGTTATCCCAAAGATCCCAAAATGAAGCCTATAGGGATTACTGACCATAGTCTTAGGCAGGGCCGTAGAGAGCATATCCGGGCCCCGGGGGAAAATTGCAATTGCGGATCCTTTCCAATTGTGTCTAATTCATATAATTCGATTTACGCTCGAGTCCGGGCTCCTCTGAGAACTCCGGGTCCGGGGGAAAAAGTACCCGATCCCACTCTGCGTTTAAGATTGGTAAATATTTGATTTCATTTTCAAAATATTCGAAATGCTGTGGTGTACGCACAGTTATGGTGCTCTAGTATGGGAGACTGCATTGAGAAAACGCCTCACAAAACACCTCTGGAAAGTATTCAACATCTTGGTGCACTCCGCACGGCAGGGGCAATTAAAACTGTGGTAGTACGGCAGCACTTGAAAGAATACTCAACATACCACCGATAGGCAGAAGGTCTAGCAGCTAGATCTGCCGCAAGACTTAACGGAACGGGTGAATTTACTTGTAAAATATTCGGGCATAGCTTAATAGGTATGAGTTATCGGATCAATACGGACTATATGACTCCGAAATACAATTGGAGGTAGAGATTCCGAACAACAATAGAAGAAGATGTGTGGAAAAGAGGCATGAAACCTAGCCCCAGTACGGCTAATATATTTACTGACGGCTCGAAAATGATGGACGGAGTAGGTGCAAGAATTCATTGCGCAGAGCTAGACATCAGGCGGCCAATGAAGCTCCCTGATCACTGCAGTATTTTTCAAGCAGAAGTCTTTGCCGTGGGAAAGGCTGCAGAAATAGCACTAGCAAGGACATCCAGAAACTCCAATATAAATATATACTTACGTTGACACTCAAGCGGCGATGAGGGCAATAAACTCATATGAAATTGCATCTAAAAACGTTCCTAGGACCAGCCAAACCATAGAGAGACTAGTCGCAGACAGACGGTTGCACATCTATTGGGTACACGGACATAAGGGCATTGCAGGAAACGAAATTGCAGATGAGAGTGCCAATCGCGCTGTTTACATACATTTCGAACAAGAAAATGACATACTGAAATCCTTAAAGACGGTCTACAATGACATCGTTGCGGGCATGAAAGGGCGAATAGACATGAGGTGGAATAATCTAGGCACATGCAAAACCGCGAAAATCATGTGTAGGTACAGAGAATGCAGATAAATACGCCAGATTCGTACTAGCCCTGTCTGGAAAGGAAAGCAGAACTATCGTAGGTATACTAGCCTAACCTAACGCATAATTATGCTCCTAACTGCATGTATTTGTAACATATACGAATTTGTTACAATAGTTAGCACAGTAGTTTTAAAAAAGCATGTAGTGCTGATGGGAACTTTCGATGTCGACAACTACTATGTATATGATTTGGCAAGAGATTTATTTGAACGAGTAGTCAAAAATTGTACTGAGCGATTGGATAATTTAACACGAAGCCGCGGAGGACATATGCCGGATATCTTGTTCAAAAACGAAATTTCATGAAGTTATCTCCTAGGCTATAATAAAAAAATTAATTTCAACAGTGTTTCTGTTTTGCATTAACATTTTAAAAAACGTCCCATATAAGCAGCAAGGCCAATTTTTCGGTGCTTGTAAGTGGGAAAATCTTATAAACGGAATGCTTATGATACATGATTTTTTATGTATATTTAAAAAGGCTAAATTTTATCTTATTTTGTTTTTATTTTAATTTAATTATTACATTATTATATGTATATATTTTAATTAAAATTTATTTTTATTCGAGTGCATATAAGTGTAATATGCTGAATTGTATTTAAAAGTTCTTAAAGCAGCATAAATAAGGAAAATAAAAAACAGCCTGTATTTACAAATTATCTCAGAGTAAATTTGTACTGCTCTTGCAATCCATGAACACACATGCCTGTGTACACACATACGAGTATATGTATGTATATACTCGTACGTATGTATGTTTTTGTTTGCACTGTGTTTTCAGGATATAGCGTTTTCTGCAAGCTTTTTCTCAGAGCTATTATTTGCTGCCTGTATGTCTGCATGCGCACGTTGCTTTACCTAGACGCCTTTTGCTTTCCGTTGGCTCAAATTGCAACAATGTCAATACATAATATTTGCCAGGGAATAAAAAGGTATTTCTAGTTATGCTGCTTTATGATTTCAAATTTATTTGTATTCAATAATTAGGCGCATTCAATCGCTACCTCGTAAAGTACACGAAAGAAAAACTACTGGAAATTTATTAAAAAAGTGTTGCACTTTAAGGAAAATGTGACAGTTTGTAAAGACTGTGTTAACTTTTAAACCGCATTCGCAATTAGCGAAATTGGATGAATCGATGTCGTGTGACTTGCGGTAACAGGTCATAATCTATTGGCTGCACGTAGGAATTGCTAACACGGACAAATGCAGGAAATGCAGAGAGGATGAGGAATTGAGGAAACTTTAGAACACTTTCTGTGCGTCTGTCCGGCATTATTAAAAACGCGTTTAAAATTCCTGGGAGCCCCATTGTTTAAGGGTCTGGAGAATGTCTCAAAAGCGAATCTCCTAGCTCTGCTCAGATTCGCGAAAAGTTCTGACATCCTACATGTTGTCTACTTACAGTATTCATAGAGGTCGGCCTCCATCTGGCATCGCTAGGGACCAAAAGTCTATGGTTTATTGCCAATCAGGCTAACCTAACCTAACCTAATTTATTTCTAATAAGTGTGGTTTATTATTAAATTTATTTCTTTATTTACTATTTAGTCTATATAATCTACTCCATCTTCGTCTTCTTGATTGGCGCGATAACCGCTTACACGATTTTGGCTAAGTTTTACAAAGTTATATTCTTTCTCTTGCTAACCGGCGCTAGTTGGAAACACCAAGTGTAGCCAAGTCTATCTCCACCTTATCCTTCCAATGCAAAGGAGACCTTCCTCCTTCTGATACCAGCTGGTATCGCATCGAACACTTCCAGAGCCGAAGCGTTTGTTTCCCTTCGGACGACAGAACCCAGTTAATGATGCCGCTAAATCATTGTTCGCCGTAAAGTTCATACAACGGTACTCACCGTTGCCAACGAACAAAGGCCCAAAAATTTTCCACAAAATCTTTATCTCAAACACTTCAAGGGCAGTCGAATGGGTTGTTACGTGACTAACATTGGATAGTACACAGGTTCGAAATCTCGGGCATGTAACATCAAATTGAGAGAAAAAGTTGCTTGTAATAGCGGTCGCCCCTCGGCAGGTAGTGGCAAGCCTCTAAGTGTATTTTTGTTATAAAAAAGCTACTGATAAAAAAACAAACTGCTGCATAAAACTGTAAATCAATCTATTTGTGGAAAAATATCTCCACACACCACAAATAGGAGGAGGAGCTCAGCCAAACACCCAAGAAAGGTGTAATCACCAATTACTATTATTATTATTTTTTTCTTTTTTTTAATTTTAATTTTTTTTTTTTTATTGAGCGCACATTACTTTTACCTAAGTCACTATATTAGAAGATAAAACGTAATTTTTTCGGCGCTAGGCGCTGGACTATCTGGAGTTACTTTGATCGTAGATTTTAGTATAATCGCTTATTCAGGTATCAGTAAAAAAAATTTATATTTATTTTTCGAGTTCTCTTTGTATATTTATTAAAAAAATATGTGATACATATAGTAAATATATGCCGATGTAGCCTCGCAAAAGCAACTTATCATTTATTTATTTATCTCGCACTACCATTGCGTATGGATGCTGTTACAAATAGCGTGATGAAGTAGTCATATTTTTCAATTACGACAGTTTTATTTATTGCTCCATTATAAGGTCTTTTATGACTGCTATAATTTGCGCAAATAATTGCAAGCCCTTATGTACTTTTGCATATGTACATACATACATATGGACATGCTTACATGCAACACGATATCCTTGCGGGCGTTGAATCAATTGAATCGAAGTTCAGTACCTGAAACATTGAATGCATTACTGCATTGGCCAATTCCCATTAGGACTATGACACACTGTCTAAAATAAATAATTTCAGATTTTTCATTGCTTAATTTACTACCGACTAAATTTTATGAAATTTTTTAAAAACTCCATTGAAATTCTCTCGGAAATTACTAGTATTAGTAGAACTTCCCGATATATTATATTTTATTGGGGCATATTTGAGAATATAATTGAAAAATTTGGGCATACCTGTAAACGTACTAGAGAACTATGTCATTTGCGCATCAGAATCTTTGCCTGAAGAAAACAAAGCACAAACTATTCAGTTATCTTTTCCTTGTACAACAAAGTAATGGGTTTTTATACGGCTTGTCTATGATGTTTAAGCCAAATTTGTTGTGTCATGGTTTGTCACTTGTTTTCTAATATATTCAGTAATGTCTACAATTTAATCATGGAATCAATGTTTAGAATCACTCGATTCTACTGTCAAAATACGCTGTTTGCCTTTATATTTTACGCCCAATGATGAAAACACAGTGAAATAATAATAAAAATGGCTAATTGTTCTTCAAAATATTCTCCTCGCAAATCAATATTTAAGCACATCTGTATTCAAAGCACTTTTGCTACTTGTAAGTGGATACAAGGGGATTTTTCATGTTAGGGAGCAAAAAATAATAATTCACGAATGATCACAAGCATCGCCGCACAGTGCGGCCGATTCCCGAAAAGCTGGCCAAAACTCAAAAAATTAAGTAATTGATTCAAAATTTCTTACTCGGGGGTTGTCGGGGTCGCTGATTACGAATTTGATCTTAAAATTTTGAAAATCCACCCCCTTCCACCCCTATTGGCCACCCCCTCACGTGAAATAGCGTATATTCAAGAACATAATCAAGATGCATGTAAATTTATATGTTTTCGGGGTCGCAAGGTAGCAAGTGGTAGCAGCTGAATCTTGTTTTATTCAGTAACCATTACTTTTTTGAGTAACCTTTAATAGGTTTCAAAGCAGCATTATATTACTATACAGTTTAAGAACTCAAATTTTATAAAAAAAAATTGCAAAAAATGCATCTACGTATTGCTGCAGCTAAAAATTTTGTGTCGAGGTATTGATATGTACTAAAAATTTCTCGTATTTTACTAACCTTCCGAAGATGATTCCATTTGGTTTTGTTCAATTTACTCTATTACAATATCTTTCAAATGTGTACAACTTTCACTATTCATCGAGAGTAATACGATGCTCAAACGAAGACCACGTTGCGACTGAAAATACAGAGGATACTTAGGGTACAGGACGTTGCTAAGAACGGTGTTCACTACTCAAGGCATTACTGTAGCCAACCCAAAGACAAAAAAACTCTATCTAGAAACTTTTTTTTCGACTTTTGCCCAGCTTTTTGGGAATCGGCCGCACTGTGCGCCGGTTACCTCTGAAATCTTTTTATCAGCATTTCACAGTAGCCAAATCTGATGCTTCAACGCCAAAAGACAAAATGGATCAATGCACACCTGTCTTGACAAAATCGTAATAAATCTGCGAAAGACATTTCTCACGAGTTAACTCCATCGAGAGAGACGAGTTTTTCAACTCACTAAAAAAAGAGTAAATGAAATTCGTTTGGGAATTACATACAATATTTGTAAGCTTAAGATAAAAATATCAAAATTTTCGACAAAATATGAAAACGTAGTATTGCAAGAGCATTTAATACAAAATGGAACCCTCGTACACCTATAACTAGGTTGCATTTGCTTTTTCAATTTTAAGTAGATTTTTCTAGAAACAGTTCATTCTACAACAAATATTGTGTAAATCAAAGGCGAAATTCGAATAGAAACTTCATTAGTATACATTTCATCATGGAACGCTACACACTTGAGCAACGATTGCAAATCGTGCAAATTTTTTATGAAAATAATCGTTCTGTTGCTGCTACTTTAAGAGCATTACGGCCATTTTACGGTCCATTTAACAAGCCGTCCCGTTTTGGGGTTATATGAAGTCATTGGTCTACAGTAACAAGCCGGTGACGATTTGTGAGCTCAGAGCCAATATTGAACGCGAAATTGCTGGAATTTCGGCCGATTTATGCAAAAGAGTGGTCGAAAATTGGGTTCAACGATTGGACTTCGTAAAACATGCACGCGGTGGTCATGCAAAAGAAATCGAATTTCATACTTAAATGTATATGTTCAAACTCGATAATAAAAAAAAAACTTAGTTAAAAAAGTCAAACCGTTTGTGTTTTATTCAAAAAAGTTCAAAAGTTGAAGCGCTCTTACTGAAAAACCCTATATCATATATAGAAAATTCGTGTTGCGTTAAGGACAAAAATCAAAATAAGCGAGAACTTTGAGCTACATAAAACTTGCACTTTATTAAAATGAAATGGAATGAACTACAAGATTGCATGCCTAAATTTTATTTCTAAAATCTGATTAGAAAATTTTAAAATTTGACGAATTTTTATAAATCTTGCACAAATTTGAAACTTAGATTTACATGATATTTGATGTAGAGTACGTTATTTTCAAAAACAAAAATAAAAAATTAAGAAAAATAAAACAAAAGTGGTCAAAGTGTCACGGTTCTATTATATTGTACGTAAGTGTTTATTTTTATAATTTTAATTTTTTCCTAGTATGCATTGCATTGTTATTCCACTTAAACTGCGTGCTCACATGTACATAGATCTTTCCTCATATATGTATGTACTTAGAAGTCTCACGAAAAGAATTTTCATTTTGCAAAGCGACTGATAAGAGTTAGTACATATTATGACTTCCGCCAAAATATTTTGGCTCGGCACTGGGTTATTCATGAGTTGGGCCGCGTTGACAATGCATCCAAAAATCGAATTACTTTGAACGAAATTCTCTCAAGCTAAATTTCATCTGTGGTCATTTACTGGAAAAAAAATTGCAACAATAATTTTTTTTTTTATATTGTAATATTATTAGAGGCCCCGTAAACACAAATAATCCTTTGTAAAGCCAAGATAATTTGACGAAAGTCATAAAATTAAGAAATTTTATAGTTGCTAAGAAAAGCTGTACTTTTTTTGTGTCATCCATACACACCTTATGAGACACCTTAAAGCAGTAATACTCACTAGGCGCCATAATTGAGAATATATCACTTGCCATTTCTCGCCGCTGCAATTTTCCCAGCTGGATCTACTCATACAATTACTATGAAATGCAAACAAAAGAATTAACAGCAAAACAAAATGAAAAGCAACAAAAAATATTACAGTTAATTGCTGAAACTGCGCAATTCAACCAAAGTAAATTTTTGCCAATATTCACGCAATCAGACAGTAAAAAGTGCATGCGAAGGGGGAAATGGAAAAATAACAAATGAAAAGTGCATGGTCGTGCGGCAGAGAGATGTAAATCGACTGCGCCAAAGCCAACTGTAGCTGACGTATGTATATCAAATAAAATCATGCAACGCAGGCAATTTTATGGAATTCAGTGTAATTTGCAACATCCATGGTGCACATACATACGTATAAATATTGTATGTATGTTTCAAAATATTTTGTTTAACCTTTGCTATACATAAATTGAGATATCGGAGTATTTATACAGTTATTTACTTATTTACTTACAAATAGTGCTGCTGAGCAGTTTGCATACAAAATACGCTCCATTTTTTTTTATAAGTGAGAAATACATGATACTTATACACCCACACTCTTACTATCTTTGTCATATTACTCAGCTTACAACTCTCAATACCTGAACAAGGTCAAACTTTCACCCAATTTTTCAGTTGCAATATTTCTCTTGCTGTCAACATGCCAATTGAAAATGCAGCTCGAATTGCCGTTCTAGTAGTAAATTTAAAATAACAAAATATGCACATAAATTCAAGCCAACAACTTTAAGAACTTGCACAGCGGCTAATGATAAATCATAGAAATTGCCAAAAAAAAAATGCTTATACTATATCATCACCTACAGCAAACCAGGCAAGAGTTGAAAACTTGAAAGTGCTCAAGTGTCTGTAAATAGAAGAGAAAAAATCACGGGGAAGCCAAAGGTGTCATTGAAGCAAGCAAAGGGCTGGTTGTCGTCTCCATCGTATAACATCTCTGGCATTGCACCGTCCTCCGCCAATTGGCACGTACTCTTGCTGCCATTCTTCATTGAAATTCAATGAAGCAGAATACACAAAAACTTAAATGAGCTTACCAGGTCTTGGGCAACCACCACAGCGCTACCTATGTAAGAAGTACTTATATGTACTTCTAAAATTTATTTTTGTAGGTGAGCAGCAGTTATTGAAGCAAATTTAGGAGCCCCATCTCGAGCGTATTCAACTTGTGCTAAATTGAATGCCAAAGCCAGTTGGAAATCATTGATTTCAATGACACAATTGCTTTGCTGATGAATAACTGCAGCGCGAACGTGGGTTTGGAGGGAAGCCTAAGGAAAGAGGTGGTACATACGAAGTGGGATGCTACGAGAATAACGAATTGTACTTGGAAGTTTGGCAAAAGTATACCAAAGTGCCAAAGAAGATTGTAGACCTACTCAAGTAAGCGCATTTCGTTCAAGACTACTTGCAAATCGGCTGAGGTGGAAGAAATTTGGCACAGTGTGGTGGAGTTCAGTAATGTGAAAGGAAAAACTAACTTAAAGATACAAAATATAAAAAAGAGTATTAAAGAATAGGTTGAATTGTTGACGTTATGATTGTTGTTAAATTTGCATAGTTTAAAATTTGCCAAGAACATTTTCGATATTCACAAATCAGCAGAGAACCAACGCTTATAAAAATACAAAAAAAATGTAAATATTAATTATTTGTAAATATTGCATAATTTGTCAAGTATGCAAAATTCAGGTATATACTATAAATATCTCAAAATAACTAGCCTGAGATTTTGCCACATTTTTTGGTAACTGTACGTTTCTGCAAGTGTATAAGCTTTCATATGGTCACTTGAGCAAACAATATAATAAATATCTCAGTCAGATTTGCCACAATAGAAACATTTTGGAAATCGTGACTCTTGAATCACTACCACAATCAAACAAACGGAAGGTTGCTGTGAAAATTTATATGGAGTTTATTAATAAAAAATAAATAAATAATTGGCGCGTACACTTCTGTTAGGTGTTTGGCCGAGCTCCTCCTCCTATTTGTGGTGTGCGTTTTGATGTTGTTCCACAAATGGAGGGACCTACAGTTTCAAGCCGACTCCGAACGGCAGATATTTTTATGAGGAGCTTTTTCATGGCAGAAACACACTCGGAGGTTTGCCATTGCCTGCCGAGGGGCGACCGCTATTAGAAAAATGTTTTTATAAATTTTGCTTTCACCGAGATTCGAACCAACGACCTCTCTGTGAATTCCGAATAGTATCACGCACCAACCCATTCGGCTACGGCTGAGTTATATTAATTGGCGTTAAATAATTGGCGCCTGCATGCCATGTTAGATGTTCGGCCGAACTCCTCCTCCAACTTGTCCCGATTTTGTTCTACAAAAGGAGGTCGTCACACAGAGTAGTACAGGATAGACCATATAGCATTTGCTTTTTGAACCACCCATTTTTTTGAGAATGGTAACACAAATGACATGTCAAATGTGTTCATAATTTACTTAAAGGTTTGACATTTACGAAATGGAACGCTATATGCTTGAACAAAATTGGGAAATATTGAAAACCTATTTCCAAAGTGGTGAGTCTTCTTCTTTTTTTCTGATTTTCACATCGGTGGCTGCGTCTATAAGCAAAATTGTCGGATTTGGGACTCAGAAAATCAACACGTTACTGTAGCGAAGCAAACGCGTCCACAACGAGTCACTGTTTGGTGCGGTTTTTGATCTGGCGGCATCATCGGGCCATTTTTTTCCGAAAATGAGCGAGGAGCCGCGGTTACAGTAAATGGCACGCATTACCGTGACATGCTCAACGAGTTGTTTCCAAAAATTAAAGAGGATGACATGGACGACATTTGGTTTCAACACGACGGTGCAACTTGTCACACTGCCAAAGTTACACTCGAACTTTTGGCTACCGTTTTTGAAAACCGAATAATCAGCCGAAATTCCGATATCAATTGGCCGCCTCGTAGCTGTGATTTAAGCCCGTTGGACTATTTTTTGTGGGGAGCCGTTAAGGACAAATGCTATGCGAACCATCCAGAGACGATTGATGCTTTAAAACACGAAATCGAAGTTGCCATTCATGAAATTGGAACCCAAACAATCGAAAATGTGCTTAAAAATTGGGTTGATCGAATGGCCTACTGTAAAGCCAGTCGTGGTAGTCATTTGAACGATATTATTTTTCATTCATAAATGACAATGTTCAATCTTCAAAATGAAATCAAAGTTTGAAAAAATATTGATTAGTATTTTTTTTTTATAGCCGATTCCAAAAGCAAATTTTACATGGCGCACCCTATATTTGCAACGTAAAACCGATCAAAGTTATTTCATGTGTTGATCTGCTTTCTTTGTTTACTTTTCTTTCTTTTAGTAGTTTTATTTTTTTTTTTTTTGACTTCCTCTCATCTTATTTGCCAATTCCTCAAAATTAAGTAATAACTCAAAGAATCTTATCCTCGCATGCAGTATTGAAATCCAAATTTCGGTGATTCGGGGTCGGCTTCCATTCGTTTGTCCTAACTTTTGAAAACTTTGGAGGTTAACCCACAACTATAACATCCTATCCTGGTCACCGCATTGCAGGTCTTAGTATACACCATAGTTGGAAGCAGTCGTTATTCCTGTTTTGCAATTTGTTTGCCTGGTTTTCGACATATTCCATGGTTTTGCCGAGTGTAATTCTCTCAATCAGTACTACAATAGCAATATTTCTTATATTAGCATTGCCTTGCGTTACTTCTTTAGTTATCGAATTTTAAAATCACTCGATTCTACTATCAAATACGGGGGTTGCTTTTATAATTCGCGCCCAATAATGAAAACACAGTAAAATAGTGATGAAAATGGCTTATTGTTCTTCAAAGTATTCTCCTCTGAAATCAATTTTTAAGCGCATCGAAAGATCGTAAGCCTCGCCGGTCACTTCTGAAATCTTTTTATCAGCATTTCACTGGAGCCAAATCTGATGCTTCAACGCCAAAAGACAAAGTAAGTTGAGCAATGCACACATAATAAATCGGCGAAAGCAATGTCTCATGAGTTAACTCCATCGAGAGAAAGGAATTTTTCAACTCACTGAAAAAAGAGCAAATAAAGTTTGTTTGAGAATTACAATATTTGTAAGCTTAAGATAAAAATATCAAAATTTTCGATAAAATATAAAAACTTAGTATTGCAAGAGCACTAAATACAAAAGGTAACCCTTGTACACCAATGGCTACGTTGCATTTGCATTTTTAATTTTAAGTAGCTTTTTCTAGAAACAGTTCATTCTACAACAAATATCGTGTAAATCAAAGTCTCCAGCTTTGTGCAAAATTTTCAAGTTTTCGGCGAAATTCGAATACGAAAAAAAACGGAGTGGGTTACAAGATTGCGTGCCTAAATTTTATTTCAAAGCCCTGATTCAAAAATTAAAAAACTTAACGAATTTTTATAAATATTGCACAAAGTTCGAAACTTTAATTTACATGATATTTGATAGTATGTTTAAAAACAATAAATGAAAAAAATAAAAAAAAACAAAGGTGATTTAAGCTACAATGACAATATTTCTGATATTAGTTTATTTTTGCGTTACTTCGTTAGTTATTGCATTTGCAGATCAAGAAAAATTTCCCTCTACAAATATTTTCTAGACGTCAGATTGAGTAATTATTTATATTTTTTCATTTATTTCTACCAAAGAGATCAACTTACATCTACTTGATGTTAATGTGGTTTGCTTCATAACTCTCAATGCACCTTTTCCCCTTTAGCACGATGGCTCATGTGAACAGCTTATGTAAGCTCTCCTGCGGCTACTTGTTCTCATTGTTCATTACTCTCTACTTTCGATTTCCTTTGTTTTATTCTCCGACTAGATTCGCTGAATTCTTTTGTTGATAGTCTCGGTTTCGTTATGGTGCGCTCGTTGAAATCTAGAGTGTTGCTTCTTTAGAAAATTATCAGCTTTATGATCGAGCTGTCCAACATAAAATTCTAGACAACTTGTTAGAAAGATCAATATTATTCATTTAATATAAATTGCCTACATCGTAAGGCCCCACTAACATAGCTCGTAAGATCTCTCCAATTTGGATCATTTACACCCTTCAGAATTTGTACAATTTCAGATTGGACTAGAAAATGTTTACCAAAAGCTGCGTATCGCTAACATTTTAATATGGAGCACTTTCCTAGAAAATGCTGGATTGTTCCAATTTAATTTAAGTACAGATGGAACAATTATTTTATGCAGCCCGTTTAACATAATGCACCCATTCTTGCTTTAAAAATCGACGAAATTCCGCGCCTACTCAAACCATCCCTAAAGTAATTATGTCCTATATTTATATTGTGTCATTTTCCATGTCATGCCATCTTAGATCATAAGCATTTCTTATTTAGTTGAGTTCTCTAACTCAGAAAATGTTTCGTTTTAAAACCGCTTTTGACAGAATATGAGGCAGTATTTCATTCTTGTATTCGAATAATGTCTTATGTTTATATTTTAAGTGTAGCGATAGAGTATAAATGTGTCTTTGTTCTTATCCTGTGTCAAGATAGATAGCGTAAGAGGGTGCGCAGTCAGGAAATTTTAAAATCTTCTTTATAAAATGCAATGGTATCCACGCCCCCACACCTGAGCTGCATAACTTTGAATGCCTCGATAGACAGCCTGAAACATCTTCCACTTAGCGCTTAGACCTAATTTATTCCTCCGAAAAAAAAACTACTCCATAAGCTATTTATACTTGCTATTGCGGCGTTGTTTTTATTTTCGAAAGGAATTTGGAAAACATTTTTGGTGTAAATAACACCTTTAAGTAGCAATACTCATTTACGAGTATTATATCTTTTCCCATGTACTGTCATTTTTCTTCTTTTCCTAACTTTCCCCCTTGTCTGCAATATCTTTCTAAATTTTTTGCTTCCGCGTATTTCGGCTCGTCTTCGATTTTTACCTATTCAAAAAGATGGATCAAAAAACCTTTACCAAATTTTTTGTAAAAAACGAAATTAAGTGCGCGGATGCATTCCGAATGTTGACTCAGTGCGGTGTCATACGGAGAAGCTACTTTGAACCAAAGCAATGTTTATCGGTGGTATAAATGTTCTCGGAAGGCCGAGAAGATGTGAACGAAGACAAGCGTGCCGGACGCCCGAGCACTTCAACAACAGACGAAAAAATTGATGAAGTGCAGAAAATGGCATTGGCCAATCGTCGAATCACCGTTAGAGAAGTTGCTGAGGACCTAGACATATCGCTTGGCTCGTACCATTCGATTTTTTTCAATGATTTGGGCATGAGACGGGTCGCTGCAAAATTCGTACCAAAAATGCTCAATTTCGACCAAAAGCAGCATCGCATGAACATTGCTAACGAGATGTTGATCTCTGTCCGCAACGACCCAAATTTGCTCCAGAGGATCATAACTGGTGACGAATCGTGGGTTTATGGTTATGACGTGGAAACCATTTGAATTGAGCTGCCGCACGAACCAAGACCGAAAAAAGCGTGCCAAGTTCGGTCGAATGTAAAAGTTTTGCTTACCGTTTTCTTCGATGGCAGGGCCATTGTGCATCATGAATTCTTGCCACAGGGTAAAACGGTCCGAAGCGCCCGGATTTGTGGAAGAACAAAAATTGGCTCTTGTATCACGATAACGCCCCTGCTCACACATCGTTGTTGCTTGTGCGCGACTTTTTGGCCAAAAACAAAATACTAATGATGCCACAGCCACCGTATTCCCCAGATCTAGCCCCCTCGGACTTTTTCTTGTTCCCGAAACTGAAGAGGCTCATGAAAGAACGACGCTACGCTACGATTGACGCGATAAAGACGGCATCGAAGGAGAAGCTGAATAAGATAAAAAAATGATCATGGAGATTACTTTGAAGGGGGCAAAATAGACATTAGTGAATAAATAAATTAATTTTGGAAAAACACAAAATTCGCGATACTTCTTGAACAACCTCGTATATAATATATACTAACCACCGAATATTATGTTTTTACTTTTTTCACCAAAAATGTATAAAGAATTGTCGAAAATCCAGAGTCGCCCATTGCTTATGTACTACAGTAGACCACACAATTACTATGCAAACAAAGTAGTAGACGACTATAGCTGATATAATAGGCAGTAAAATCGTGGTGTTTCAGGCAAAGTGCTATACACTCATGCAAACGCAAGCTATGGACCTGAATGTCCTATTACCTACATATTTACATAGATACATAGACATATATCATAGTACGAATAGTTTATATGTTTGTATTAATGACAATGATTTTATAATATTAAAAACTTGTAACTTACCTAGCGGCACTGCACTAGCACGTTGCAACTCTTTTCGTTAAACTGTTTGTAATAAAAGCAGAAAAAGGATGGTATCTTTCTTTCCTTACAAATTCCATTGTTAAAGGATACGAAATCACATCGAAATGTGTCCAATGCAGGCGAAATAGGCTGCAATCACCACCTGTGAACTCTTTTTTCGTTTTCTGCATTCCTTTGTGTTCTTCTTAACAGCCATCGAACCGCTCAAAGTTAGCCGTTGCCAACTCACTGAGTTTGCTTCTTCACCACTTGCATAATAAATAAATTATACTATAATTCTACAGTGCACTTGCTCACTAGTTATTTACATTTTCGGAATTCTTAAGCGTTTTCTTGCCTTTCTTACAGGTGAATGCCTCCAAAAAAGAAAAAATATACCCACTTATATATATGCATATATCTCATCTCAGCCTGTTTATGTTTGTATGTATGCAATTGAGAATTGTATGCGAAAAAATGCATTGGTCTCGAAAGCGTGCAATTTCCTTTTCTCTTTTAACTCACTCACACAGGCATATAAGAAAGCATACAGGTATACCTATATTCGCTTTACCGAAGCACCGACATTTATTTTATATAGTGGTTCTCATTTTCCATGTGAGGTTGATTTGATCAGTAATTTCTCTTCGTCGCATTCAAAAATAACTGTAATTTTAATAACATGAAACAATTTGTCAATATGTCACCTGTAATTATTAGGTTGGGAAATAAGTTCGTAGCGTAAGCCAAAAAACAAAAAAAAGTAATTGTATCAATAAGTTAATCAATTATATATTCACCGTTGCTGTTTACAACCTCTTCCCACCTCTCGACGAATTTATTGATGCCGTTTCGCCCAAGAACGCCTGGTCTGGTGTCAAAGAAATTTTTGAGCCGTGTTCTATGGACCTCTTTGTTATCGAAGGAAACATATCAATGATTCTTCTTCTTTGGATGGACATCCGGCTGGACTCTAGGCTTTGGGGTATCTCCTGGAGCCACCCACTCCTTTCTCCATTTCTCATCTCCCGAGACGATTGGGTACAAAAAGCCTTGTTTATGACCGAGTGTTGCTCAATGGCGGGTGAGATGCTGAGAAGCAATTTGAAGGCGCCTTTCTTTGTTTTTTTCGTTTATGAAATAAATCGTTCAAAATAACATGTTTGAATCCCCCCTTACTTCTATCCATGAATAGAACCACCTTTTATGATGACAGCTCAAAAGGTTTATTCTCCCTTCTTTAGTAAACTGTGATTTTTGCTTCTACAATCAGAACGTTCTTGTCTTGCATTATAGATAAAATAAATGCAATAGTTGACGCGTACACTTCTGTTAGGTGTTTGGCCGGGCTCCTCTTCCTATTTGTGGGGTGCATCTGGATTTTGTTCCACAAATGGGGAGACCTACAGTTTTAAGCCGACACCAAACGGAAAATGTTTTTTATGAAGAGCTCTTTCATGTCAGAAATACACACGGTTGTTTGTCATTACCTGTCTTGGCAGAAAACTTCTTCTTCATTTTGGTGTTTCATTCACAGAGATTCGAACTTACGCCCTCACGAATGGTAGTTGCGCACCCACCTATTCCGCTACGGCGGCAGCCATTATAGAATCAAGCAAAATCACCACCTTCCCTTTTTCCGAAAGGATCGGTAACTCCTATTAACCGAAGCTTTGTAAAGTGATCACGTTTCAGCAACCATTATCTCAGCCCCGATCACTATTTACAACGCCATCCACCGCAATTCATTTATATATGTATATATTATATATATATAATTGGCGCGTACATACCTACTTCTTGGGTGTTTTTCGTCGAACTCCTCCTCCTTTTTGTGGCGTGTGTCTTGATCTTGTTCCACAAATGGATTCACTTATACTTATTTAAATAACTATACATGTAGACAGTATATCGAATATTAGAATTTCAGCGGAATGCAGAAAAGGTTGTCTTGTTTCAGACTGTACCAGGATATGTCCATTTGTTCCGATTATATCTATGTAATAATGCCAGCGATGTTATAAATGTCAAATTGATATTTTGGTTCTCTCGAAACCAACAATATGAAT